>VZUA01089831.1:0-20281 GCA_013401035.1 Horornis vulcanius
CCTTTTTTTTTTTTTTTTTCTGTCTTTGCCAGGGCACGGGGGTTAGAGCAGAGGTGATTCTGGAAGTGACAGACTTAAGCTTTGTCCATTTTGCTTTTCCCTGTTCTGCAAAAGTAGCACAATTATAGGGGCTTGATGCTGCACCAAAGTTGGGGCTCATTGCTGGACTCAAGTTCAGTCTTCATTTACCACCACATGGAGAGTAACCCTGATGCACAGGTGTGGAGGTTGAATCTGAGAATCAAATCAGTCGTTAATATGTATTTTAAATCCCAAGACAGTTCCAAAGGACTGGAAGCTGCAGAAATAATGTTGTACTCTTTGCAAAGCCAAGAGCAGTTGCTCTGGAAGTAACTGAGACCGTTCCACAGACGTCATCATTGCCTGGGTCAGAAAACAGATGTTGTGCTCATGAAATAGCTTAGAGGCTTTTTGGGGGAAAAGATGTCCTGAACTGGAAGGGAAAACATAAAAAAGCCAAAGGTTTAATAGGAATTTTGGAGTGAGGGCATAGAGGGATATATTGTGAGAAATTTATACTTTTTTACTAGGATTTTGAGCATTTAGAGCACACAAGCCTATCTATTTGGATGTCAGAATTGGACAGATTGTTTCTTAAAATAAATATTTTTTCCCTAACTGAGGTGGTGTCAAAATGATACCTGTTTTTTTTATTAAAAAAAAAAAAAATTCAAATACCCTTTTTCTACAGAGGACGGTTTGAATAACATTGGAGGGTCTAGTTAACATTGTTAATAGGCTGTAGGAGGAAAAGTTTGATCCATATGGATTTCCACATCTGGGAATATTTTTTATCACTCTTAATTTTTTTGGTGCAAGTGGATAACACAATATCTACATGTTTTATTTGGTTCAATATGCTGTGGTGCATTTCCAAATGAAATACACTCTTAAAGCAAAGTGCTGAATGGAGCTAAAATTGACAAAAAAATCCGCATTTCCTTTGGCAGAGAAGCAGTGAATGTTCTTACTGACACAAAGAATATTGTGCAAAGAGCAGTGCTGTGATATCTAACAAATGACAAACAAACTGAAATCATCCTCACTGAGGCTGCATTTAGTCAGACAGAAAATTGACCTTGTAGTGCACAGTGGGACAAGAAGGCACATATTGATTTTGTAGACTCAAATGGCAGAAGCACTCGAAAAGGGCTTGACCAGGCCATGCTGAATAAATTGTGTTTATTTCTTACATTATGTTAACCAGCCCCCCGATGCATGGCACGTGGAACCAGGAATTCTGAGGCAGTATTCTCACAAACCTTTTTATCTGTTCTCTATAAAGCAGATAAGTTTTTTTCTTCATTATTTTCCTCTTGGAGATGCAAGCTTGCTTGGCCCACAGTCTGAGACTTACTGGTGTGCACCAACTCTGTGTCTGGCTGTCTGCCATGAATACATCAATTACCCTTAATTAAAAGCCCTATAAAAAGGATTTTGTACTAGGTTGGGCTCAGCCCTCCCTGCTCCAGGATGAGGCTGGAAGACTTTTCTGGCATGACAGCTGTGGGACAGGGAAAGCCCATTAAAGGATACTCAAATATATGCTGCTAGGGGAAAATGTGGGCTTCAGGAGAGCGAAAGCTCTTCCAGTCTCCCAAAATCCTGTTGGAAAGGGGCATATAATATCTAAATTGTGTATTATCAGTGTGTGGACTCTGTATTTGCAGCTATGAACAGAGGGGGTTGGACCAAAGTGATTTCCAGAAAGTCCCAAGTTCTGTTTTATCATTTGGTGGTTCTGTAGATTTTAATAGCACAAACAGGAGGTAAAATTTGAAGGTTCTTAGTTATGTCCTATTTTTTTCTGGTTTTCAGTTTAAATACCATGCTGATGAGCATGTTGCCAATTTTCAAGATAACAGCTGTGAGAGCCAATACTCATCAAACAGACAGCAGAGAAATCTGGCATATTCTAAAACTATGGCATATAAATAAATTAAGCATTTTGTCGGGCATCAGCTAAAATCCACACTTGGTGCCAAACACTGAGAATAATGTCTCGGTGACTATGCAGTTTCTGGAAGCAGTGGGCTGATATGGATACATCAACAACACCCACACCCTCTTCCAGCCTCTTCCCCAGTCCAGTGAAAGGTGATTACAGTGTCTGAAAATGTCATCAAAATAGCAACAGCATTCGAGCTGGTTTTCAGTGCTGCCCTGGCAGATGTGCACATCCAAGGCTGCAGGAAATGTGCAGGTTTCTCATTAGTGGCTGGATCTGGAGGTGATTCTCATCCCTCTGGATTCTCATCCCTCTGGATTCAGCCTGCTCCTCTCACAGTCAGTGTGTGGACAACATTGGTGAGAAGGCCTGGGCACATCCGAAGGGTCTGGGCACATCCATGGGCACATTCCTAGGGTCTGCCCAAGCCCATTCCCAGGATTATTCCCTGCTTGTCTAGGCACATCCAGAGGTTTACACCTGGCTCTATTATTAGATGATTTTTCCAGACTCCAACCTCCTCGATCTCTGTGATGGCTCACAGGGTTATTCACAAAATCTTTTCCAATCTGTGGCTTAGCAACAAGTCTCCAAATTAAACAGGAATAACAGGGAATTCAATGGTCTTCTGCCATTCTCAGGGCATTATTTTATTAAACAAACATTTTATTCTATTTTATTTTATTTGTTATTTTATGTTTCTGGCCCTTTTGTACACCCTTGAGCAGCCCAGTGTTCCATAGGATGGCAGGGAGTGGGGTGTCTGTGGGTTTTAATGAGCCTCTTTGAGAAGGGGCACTCAAGTGAGAGAGCAGCTTCTGCCATGTGTGTGACCATTCCTACTCCAGTTACACCTTGGGTGAACTTCAGCCCCAGCAGCAATTTGACCCAGTGCCATGCAGTGATAGTAAAAGTTCTCTGTATTTCCTCAGGCACACCCAGGGCTCAGCTCAGCTTCTCCATGTGTCCTGTGCCAAAGACATGTGGGCACTTTCCTCTCCTGGACTTGTTTTCAGTAGAATTTCCTGACAGGTTCCACCTCTTTTCTCTGTTCTCTGTCGCCACTTTTATTTCCTAGAAAAGGAAAAAAAAAAAACCCCACTTTCTGACTAATCATTGGGAATTCACTTGCATCCAGGGCTGCTGCCAGGACCATTAGTTGGAGGTCACAGTTCAGTTTGTAAATTGGGTGTCTTATCTGAGCTCTCATGGAAAAAGCATTTTTTTTTTCTAAGCGAAAACAAAATTTATGCTCTGCTTCTAATTAGTCCTCTGCTGTCCCTGCAGGATTAATTACTGCCTTCTTCACTTGAATCATCAAATGCTATTTGGCAACAGCTTCTTTTTTTTTAAATTTTATTTTAGGTATAATTAGGAGTCCTGGCATTACAAACAAGCTCAGTCAGGTTGTACCTTGAAATTACAGAGCTGAAATGTCACCTCAACTAGTAGTTTATACCCAGCTTTTGAACACCAGCAGCCCCATTGCACTCACTGCATGTTCAGAGCTCATCCCTTTGAGGTCATCAGTAGCTCGGTGTGAACATCCTTCTCCTGAAATCAGTCACAGAAGGGGTTTTATTCTGCAGGATCCTCCCACAATAGGACTTTTAGAAAAGGATTATGGGTGCAAGGATGCAATGGCACCTCCCAGCTCCTCCTACTGCCTGTTGATGGTCTGTAGATTCCCAGACACATCTCTTTTCTATTTAAAGGAAGAGCTGAGGGCCACCAACTGCCTAATTCTTTCAGGTGGTAAATTGAATTTATCGGGTGAGAGAGGCAGTAGCCAGCAATAAAGGCAGGATTTGGGTTTTAAAATTTTGCCTGGTGGGAATTGGGCAAGCTACCAGGGAGACAGTAAAGGATTTATCTGGCAATGCATGCCAAAGGAATGCTAAACATGTGAGCAGGAGAATTTATTGATACCAGTGGAAAAGCTCATTAGCATTGAAGTGCAAAGCAGGTCTGGAAATGTACCTTTCAGCTGTCCCAATAAAGTCCCTGCACTCAGACAAGGGGAGCTGTGGCTCCTTTCTGTGGAGGGTAGAACTGGCTAATGAGCTTTCCCAGAAAACTTGCACACAAACCATATTTTCTCAAATGTAGTAGCTGGCACTATCTCACCTCCGTGTGCACATTTCACAACTGACCTCAGTGTCAGCCTCCTCCTGCCCCTGGTTTCACAGGGATTCAGAGATGCTCCTAAAGCTGGTGCTGCAGCATTTTCTCCTAGGGCAGGTTTGTTTCCCCTCTTACTTGTCACTGATTGTTGATTATTTGCCCTCTAAGAGATCTGCAGCCCTGTAAGGGATGTGGGACACCCCAACAAAGCTGCAGCTTGTGGGGCTGCAGGCAGAGGTAAAGGTTTGTAATATTTTGTCTGGAAAACATGCCAGCCATAAAAATACTGTTGCTAACTGTTTAAAGCTCCATTGCCTTATCAGAACAGTTTATGTAACAAAATCCCATTAGTACTGCCAACCATTCTCACATGAATTAGGACATGATATGCTTCATAAACCTTACATACCTATTGACTGTTCTTATGTGTAGAGACTTGGCTGGGCTCTCATGTGCAGGTGTAGCTGTGTATCTTGAGTTAATTTCTGTGTTTTGAAAGCTATATAATACGAAGCAGGATGTTTTCCACAATGAAATGCTGTGTTTTCCTTCCTTATTTGTTTGTTTATACCTCTTCTCTTTCTCTCTCCTTCCTTCCACCCTTGTTTTCTTGCCTAGATCATTAGGCTAGCAAAGTGTAGAAATGGGGAGATTGATTAAGTGATGTTGCATCAGCAGATTTAATGAGGTAATGATCTGTTTTGCTATTTGTGTTCAGAAGAAATAATATGCTAATAAGCATTGTAGCAAGAGCTGATTTTTTAATGTCCTGCTTAAATACCAGCCAGTGACTGAGTGGTTCAGTAAAGTGGTCTCAGCAGATCTTCCAAATTGCGTTCTCTGTTTTGGAGGTAAATATTTTCAAGCTTCGAGCATCTTGTGTAAATATTCGCTCTGAGGTCAGTGGAAGTCTTTCCATTAATTTCTCTAACTCCAACCCAGTTCTGGCAGAGGGACCAGGACTGAGTCCCAGCGTGGGCTGAGCTTTCTCAAGACTGAGAACAAGAATTAGTTCTAGTGGGTACTAAAATTTTAATTTCAGGCCCTTGTCTAATGCAAATGGGTCCAAGATTTCATGCCCTACTAAATGCTGCATGCTGAATGCAGAAATGTAGAGGATGTGTTTGAAGATTGGGACAGCAAGGTGAATTGCCATAAAAATCAGCTGAACCAATCAGGGAAAGGGCACTTTTTAATTAACATGTATTTGAATCCAAAAGACATATTCTTGGTGTCTGAACTGTTAGTAATTTCCATCCAAAGTAACTGCTCAAAATTCATGACTGTCTAGAATACCCTTGCACAAGCCAGATATGTACATAAGCTGTGCAAACTCTCTCTGGGGAGAAGCATGGTTAAAAATAAAGCTATTATTGCTACCACAGAGAGAGACAATGACACAGACAAGAGGCTGAGCTCCAGGTGCTGTGAGGCTGAATCCTGCCACGCAGCCCTCCATCTGAGCATTGCTGATCCAGCTGTGGGCAGATGTGCTCCACTTCTGAGCCCTGTTTGTGTCTCCTCCTCTCCATCCACACCTGGAGCAGAGCAGGGCAGGGGAGGGGCAGCTCCTGTGGGGGTTCCTGGAGTGTAACCCCACCCCAGACCAGGCTTTGAAGGCTGAAGTCCTGGCTCTGAGGGACGCAGGAGCTTTGGCGTGGGTTTTAGGCTTCCTCCCCTGCCTCCCCTGTCCCTTTGATATGCTTATGAGTTCCCACACATTGAGGCAACTAGTCATCCTAGGTTCCTAAATGAGGGAAAATCTAGGGAATTTATACTGGGAAGAAAGAGAGACAAGGGGTGGGCACGATCTCGCCCATGTCTGTGCACCCTCAGCTTTGCAGTGGTGTCTGCAGAAGTATCCTGGTAGGAGCATGCTCACAGAATAATGACAATTAGTGGCAGGGGGAGATTATTTTTTAATGAAGTTATAGCAGGGGACCTCATTACGGTCAAAACATTGTACTGTTTTTCTAGTTTTTTTTTTTTTCTTAGGCTTCCCCCCTCACCCAAAATGACAACTGAAAACTAAACTGAGCAGGAGCTGCTGTACAAGCCTGCACAGAGATGCTGAACCTAAAAAACCATCCTGCCCTCACAAGGTCCCCATGGGGCTGTGCTGAGCACCCAACCTTGGCATAACCTGCCTTCTGTTTCTTTTTCTTTTTCTGCTGAAATGCCAGTGTGATTTTTTTTTTCTTCCATTGTATCACCAGTCCAGCACTCCCCACCCCACATTTGTGCTCTGGTATCTCTCTCCACCCTTGAGCACCTAACAGGGACTAGTCCCTGGTTTGTGGGAATCTTTCCATTAACATTGGCAGGACTTTCAAAGCATAACGAACTTTAAATCCTCCTTTTATTTTATTTTTTTTTTTACCCTGAGGTCCTTACTTTCTTGAGTTCAAATTTCAAGGTATCCCATTAGCTGAAAAAGCACCAGCTGGTATAATTGTGTTTGTGCAACCCTCGTGGAGAAGTTGGGCAAAACAACTGGTTTTAAAAGCTCATGTTGGAAAACCCAATCTACAGAGTGACTGTGGCTTTTGAATGTATGTGATTCACAGACACTGGACTGTGAGGAGGAAAAGTATTTTGAGAAAACTCTTTTTTTTTTTTTTTTTTGCAAGGAAGAAATTGGGGGAAAGGTTTATTGCTTGGGTGATGTTTCTTTTGTTACTACTTGCTGCTCTTTGTACACTAGCCAATGCAAATGACATTCATGTTCCCGACAATATTTTTGAACAGCCCGGCTATCTTTTTTGCTGTTGTTAATATACTGAGGATTTGGGAGGATTTTAAATGCCTCTGCCTTTCAGGATTATTTCTACAAAAGCAAATGAGAACTGTATTTTGACAGCAGGAAGCTTATAAAAACCTAGTGAAAAAAAATAAAAAATAAAGCGTTTGAAATCAAACAGCTATGAAAGGAATGCACTTCTGCTACCATATCTGAAACCTGCAAAGCAATCAGGAATTACATCAAGGAAGGACCATCTTTCTACTGAAAATCACACATCAGTTTGTGCAGAGTGGATGCTCCCTTGGCCACCCGTGTGAGTGCCCAGGAGGAACACGTGGGAGCACTTTTGTCAGTGGTGACTCTCCTGTCACTTTTGGTCCTTGCTTTGAGTGGTGGGGTGGAACTGGTTTATCTGTAGCAAGCTTCTTGTTGCACTTTTCTGTTCGCTAAAATTCAACAAGGAAAATCGTGGGTCACTTTAAAGCATTGGCAGACAACTGTTTCTAACCCAAAGGAAAATGGGTTTTAGCACAATGAACTGTATTTCTTCAGGGAGGATCAATGTTGATTTTTTTTTTCCACACGTCTTTATTTACATGTGGCTATATTTTCATTGATACAGAATAAAAAGTGCATTTTATTGACCTTGAGTGTTTGTGTCCTTACTTTTCTTGAGCACCATAAAAGTGATAGCTCTCGTTTTCCTGACCAAAGCAGAACACAGTTGGTTGAGATTAATGGGCAAAACATAATGTTATTTTTAGGTAGTTTGGGGATGAGGGAGATACATAAATCTGTTGTTAGAATGGAGCTTCTCTACAGGACAATAGGAACAGTTCTTGACCCTCCTCCTCATTAGCCTGAAGACAATAGGAAATAAATCAAGCTGAGCTGGTCACAGATACCCCATCCATAAAATTTCTTTAGTATCTAATTCCCTCTCCCAAGCAAATCAGGCTCAAGAGGGAATACTTTATCTAAGTAGATAATAAGTATTTTCTCATAACCTTTTGTTCATAAAATGTTCTATTTTATTTGCTGCAAGTGGGTTACCTTGCTTCAAAAAATTACACCAGATACAAAATGAAGATTTTGAAAAGCAGTGGGATAGAGGCAGAAGTGTTTCACTTGGAAATTTAAATAATTTCAAAGACAAGGCTCCCTTTGCTGCTTGTATCTTTTGCTTGGTCACCCTGCCAAGGTACAAGAGATTTTTTGACATAAACACACACAACATTGCTGACCTGTTCTTGAAACCACTGTTGCTTTGGTGCTCCTTCAGTGCAGAGACCAAAGCACGTGGAAATGGCTGGAGCTTTTTCTATTCCCCTGCCAGTGGCTTTGGCCAGACCCTACAGGTTTTGTCCCAGCCAGGAATGGGGTCTGGGTGTGGAGCAATCACAGCTGTGAGACTGAGTGGAATTAACTCAGTTTGAGGACAAAGCATCCAAATCTAGTTGTCCACAGATAGGTTTTGCCATCTGTGGGGACATCTGCAGAACGCTTCATTAATTTATGGTGTAAAATATTAATTGGTGAGCTTTTATTTTTTTTTTTTTTTTTNTTTTTTTACTCTCTGAGCCTGCTCTCAGCATCCTCAGCTGGGGTGAGGAGACCCTGGGCTCAGCACAGGAGGGAGAACAGGTCAAAGCCTTAGTGGCAAACACTGGTAGAACAGGGCATATTATCCACTGCTGAAGAAAACAGTGTCAGGGGCTGGTCCTGCTGCTTGTCTTTTATAATTTGGGTTGGCTTTTGCCAGATTGGGAGCTGGCAGCATCAGCACAGCAGCTTCTTCCAAGTGGGCATTTGGGAGAGTGTCAAGGCTGTACATCCCAGCCCTGGGAGCCTCACTGGAAAGGGAACTGTCAGGATGGGGTATGAAGCAGGAATGGATTTATTTGCAGGAGCTGATTTGTTACTGGCTGACAGCACGGATTTGTGTGGTCTTGCAGCTGTGCCTGAGCAAGCTGGAAACTTCTGTCATTATCCATGGGATGAATCCTCACCAGATCCCAGACTCCTTCCACAATCCCAGACAGGGCTTTTGCATTGTACCCTGCAAGTGGTAAGGTGCTCTCCAAAATGCAAAAAATGCAGGATCAGTCCCCAAAATTGCTGAGGCCCTGAGGGAGACAAAGCACCCATTTTGCTTTGCAGACTGCTTTGCCTGTGCACATAACTTCTGCCTAAACAAGCCCTGTGGAAGTCAGGGAAACAAGTTAATATGTGCACATCTCATTCCCTTTATGAGAGCATCATCCAACACACCGGGATGGGGATTTATTCTCCATGGCTGATGCTACTCCTGATTTAGGATCCAGATATAAACAACATGCACAGGCCAACACAGAGCAGGGCACAGGGCAGAGACAGAGGTTTAGTTCAGTCCAGCTCCTTCCTCACACCAGTGCACCCTTTACAGGCACCTTTCTTACAGAAGCTTTTCCTAATTTTCCACAGCAATGTTAAACCGGCTGGGCTGGATGGGGCCTGGAGCAGCCTGGTCTGGTGAGAAGTGTCCCTGCCCTTGGAACTGAATGAGCTTTAAGGTCACTTCTAGCCCAAACCATTCTGTGATTTTATGATTCTGTTATTTGGCAGAGAATGGGGCTAAAACTAACTTACACATCTGATTAAGTGAAGTAATGAAGAAGGACCAAGCAAGTTCTTCAACACTGAAAATTCTCTGCTGTGTAGAAATAAAACAGCTGCCCAGTTCAGGGCACAAATTGAGCCAGGCTTTGAAAGCCACCTGAGCTTCTGTAATGCACAACTCAGAAATGGATAAAGAGAGTTTTGCCACTGGTACCAGCTGTTTTTCTAGCACATTGAGACCATCTCCTGGTCAATAATTTCCATCTAGCCAGGTCTGTCTGAGTAAAGCCTCTTGCTCACTTGGTTGCACTAAAGAAGGTTTATAAATCATTACTTTCAAGCATGAGCAAGCTGGTCCTGCAAGCCTGAGAGCGGGATGTTTGGAGTGTGTGTGCAGCATGGGACAGAGGCATTGAGGTGACCTTCCCAAAGAGCAGCAAAGCTGTCCCAGGGAGGATTCCTTCACAAGTGCTGCTGCCAGGATTAGTGCCACTCAACACCTCCTTCAGCAAGAGCTGTTTGTGGTGCTCACAGAGGGGAATATTATGAGGAGGAAGGGTGATCAGGCAGCAGGGCAGAGCACAGGAGGAGCAGCTCTGAGTGCTCCTGACCTGGGAAGGTGTTGGCTGTGAACAGTGTCAAGGACAGGGGCTGGCAGCACATCACCAGGCACTTAGGAGACATTGCTGGAGCAGAGCTGGAGTGTGCCCTGCCAGGAACTGCCACTGATTGGCAGGAGGATGGACTGACCAATTTAATGAACCTCTTCCATCTTTCCCCTCTGTAATCCTGCAACATTTTCTCCAGGGAAGCAACATACTTCCAGATTAATCTGATTGCAGTGAAGCAGGCTGTCATCAGCCCCTGGAGGGAACAGAAGGGTGTGATCCAACCCAGCTGAGAGCAGGTGAGACTGCTGCTCCAAAGGTACCCAAAGGGCAGAGGGTGGCCCTCCCACAGGGTGCTGAATCTGTCTACTAATAATTAGCAGAGAAATAAGAAAAGAGAGGATAAGGAAATAGATTAAATCAATTTATTTCCTGCTAGGTAAATAAATCATGGGAAAGAGAAGAACTGAGATGAGAAATAGATGGACAGACAGAAATGAGGGATTAATCAGGCTTGCAATCTACTTATAAGATTATAAATCAGTGATATAGACACTACTCAAAGAAAAGCACATCACTGTGTGAGATCTAGGACTGCAGAGCAGACACTATTCAACATGGGAGGAAAATTTGGGCATATTTATCTGTATTTCATGTATATATATGTGTTGTAACATTCAAAGGCCTCAGCCCCACTACTCCACAGCTTGGCAGTACCCTGCAGGTGAGGCAGGAGGCACAGTGGGAACAGCTGCAGGGAGCTGGATGGCTGCAGCTCTGCTGCCTGCCTGTTCTCAGGTTTAGTCCAGCCATTAGGAAGCATCAGAGGAGCTAGGAAGTGCAGACATGGGAAAGCACATCTCTCACTTAACAGGCAGCAAGAGAAAAGCCAAATCTGTGATCATGCAGCACATGGACGTTCAGAAGTCACATAAAGGATTCAAAAACAATGGAAAGGTTTTGTTTGCTGAGATGTAAAGGAAGGAAGCAAGAAGACTGGAGAAACAAAATTCTGTCCCTGATGCTTTCCCTTTTCTCCAGTTTCTTATATTCTTCCACTCAGGTGCCATAAATTAAGGGCTTCCATCAGGAGTGTAGAAAATATTCACTAGAAATAATTTTCCACAGAAACAGAACAGCAAAGAATGACATCCCTGATTTCATGTGTGGGAGAAAGTCAAGGAGTCTGAGGACATCCACAGCCTTTCAGAAGTAGCTCAGCCTGTTGTTATATTCCAAACTTTCTCACAAGGGTTCTGCTTTATGCTGGGACTTCCTTCTCTAGCAGAATTTTTTAAATAGGAAAAGCCCTGAATCAGTGGGTATAAGAAGACTCTCTGAATCCCATTTGAGGCTCACAATCTGATAACACAAGATGTATTGTTTACCTAAAATGCCCACATCATCCTTATCTGCTGTTTACATTTTGCAAGAGGGCCAGGAACAGCACAGATTTCCTGCAGTCAACAGAGCACTCACCCTAAAGATTAAAAAAATGCTACCTCAGCCTTTCATGGTGTAATTTGTTAATTGTCTACACAGTCAGCTTTTCTTAATGAAAAGTGAAATGTGCCAAACCATGGTTTCTAAGCCGTGAGCAGACTTCTGCATCCCTGTGAGAGAGGAGGCCTGACTCAACACAGACTCATTTCTAATAAGCCTACAGTTTGAACAGGTTAGTAAACTTTGTCCTGGGAGCATATGAAAGCGCAGTGGCTTCACAGAATACTTAGTTTTTCCCTTCCCCCATTTCTCTTTTCTTTCACTTTCTTTCTTTTTCTCTCTCTTTTTTTTTTAAATTTTTTTTATTTTTTCTTTCTTTTCCTCTTGTCCTTTGCTTTATCCTTTTGAGCTCCATGAAGAAATGCAGACTTTTGTTCGGGCCAGTCTGACCTGCAGCATTCAGCTTGGCTTTTTATTCTGGCCAGATGACTTTCTAGCTGTATCAGGGAAGGAAAAAATAATGGAAGAGATCCAAGACATCAATTGTGACAGCAACTGTATGCTGGCAGTCTAGCACACTCTGTATTTCTGGATAAGCTTGCTTGAAACAAAGACAACTAAAGAAAACAAACAAACAAAAACCCCCCAACCCGTTAGAACTTGACAGAACTAACCCCTCACCATATGATATTTGCTAATGAACTGCACGCAGTGAAAAACGTGTGAGAATCCTTCCCGTGGCTTTTTGGGGAGGGTGATAAATTAACTCCAGTAATGTAATAAGTGAGTCTGAAAATGGGTTGTGGTGGGTGGTTGCTTGCCCCCCCCCCCTCTGCTAAATCATGCCATAAATGTTTCCCTCAGCAGATGCAGACGCACATAATTTCTTTCGGGATTTTATAACCATGACAACCAGTTTTAAAGGAACGTTTTCGGTTTCCACAGTTTAAATTAGAAGTGTGTCCAAAAAAGAGGGTTGTAAAATGAGCAGAAGTAAGCCACATCTTCCTCAGAACAATAGAGTGTTGCATTTTTGCTTTTGTTTTTACACACAAATATGATAACATGTAAAATAAACCTTCTTTGCCCCCTTTTACTTTAAAAACATTTTTAAAAGGAAATTTTATTCCCATGCTAAAATGCCTTCATTTTAAAGATAGTGAAATTAAATCTTTCCCATTTAACTCATGTTAGATTTAATGATACTGTAATTTATAATGAGTAAAGCATGTTGACATTTAATGCATATGCCTTCTTTGAAGTTACATCCTTTTAGTAGAGATGAATTTTGATGAGTTTTACCAAAGGGGTTGAAAGAGTTTAGGCAAGCTAAAAATAACTCGGGAGCAAGTTTAATCTGGGTTAGACAATGTTCCTTTTATTTTACATTGAAATCTCATTAGCAGCAAGGTGCAGAGAACCTTTCAGGGGTTTCAAATTCTTTAAAAATCAATGCCAAGCCTTTGGGCTGGAGTCACAGAGAGGACACTACCCAAGCCCAACATGCTGCCAGTGCTGGTGTCCTGGTGACCTGCTGAACTGGGGTTAAACCCCAAGAGGCTCCTCTGTGCTCCCATTTGTTTCAGGCCATGTCCAGCTCCATCCAGGGCTCTTCAGCCCTGACCTGCTCACCTGGAGCCCAGCAGGGCTCATTAACACAGGTACTGCCCATTGAGCACCTGAAGGTAATGGACAAAAGGGTAATGGACAAAAGGATAATCGACAAAAGATTTGTGCAACACCCATCGAAAGAAAGAGAGAAGATGATCCTGTCCCAGAATACCCTAAGCAAAACTTTTTCTCGAAATAAAACATTTAGATAGGTCAGATGAGCCATCCTGTACGAACATCTCTTCCTCTGTTGTTTTAAATTAGGCCTCACAGAGAGGCAGGTGCATGCTTTTGCATGGATAAACCCCATCTGTTCTTTGAGGCTCTGGTCTGGCAGAGCATCCCACTGTGACCAGCAGATAACTATGAACTTTTGGTCCCAGGGCCCTCAGAGAGCAGCAGTGCTCCCAGCCTCTGGTTACAGCAGCCTGGCTACTGCCCTCATGCATCCTCTTGTTTCAGATCCACGTTTGGGCTACAAGAACTTTTATTACTCAGATTATCAACTTGAAGCTCTGGTGGGCTCACTGGTGCTCAAACAGGGTGCTCAGCAGGGCTTTCTCAGAGCTGCTGTTTTGTGAATATCTCTTCTCTTTGCATGTTTCAAGTGATTAGCCCCTGGTTTGTCTTTTGCAGCTCCTGTTTCTAACCCAACTTGAAGCAGCTTGCATGTCTCTGTGGAGTTGCTTTTGTTTGCCATGTGCCAGCCTGGGTGGGTGGTGCAGCCCCTGCTCTTCTCCCAGAGCAGGGTAAAACTCACCTACAAGGTCCTGGGCAATCCCAGGGGTCATTCACCTTGTGGCACATAGGATAACCTGCTTTCCAAACAGGCAGCTTACAGCATTCAGGTGATCCTCTCTGCATGAAGTCAGCATTACTCGGGCATTACCAAGAGGTGCAGGTAGTTCTGTGCTCAGCTGTAGCAAACAGCAAATTCCTCACCCTTGTGACTGGGGATCCACCTGGGGATCCACCAGAGGAAGATGAGCTTGTTGGGTTGTTTATTACAAAACCACTGAGGACTCAACACTTGTGCAGCTTCTCCCCAGAGATGACCAAGGTGTCTTGGTAATTCCTCCCCTGCAGTGAGGTCTCCAGCCTTATCCTGAGAAAGTAAATTCAGCCTCCATTGCACTCCAGGTTTCCAGTCTGAGATTCTCCATCACCAGAGGGACTTCTTCTCTACACCCAGTTGCACACCTCTGCTGGCTCTGCTAATTGATGGTCCAATCATGCTAATTGATTGCCTGCCCAGCTGGACACAGCTCCTGGGCAGCACTCTGCCCTTGCTGCAGAAACACCTGGTGGCCCCTGAGCTGTGAGTGTTCAGACCTGTGCCTCATTTCCCCAGACTTGCAATTGTCTCTTCCATTTAAACCCTGGTATCAAGTCAAAACAAGCTGCTGGTACAGGGCTACAACAATCAGCTCATGTGTCCTTTATCTAATCACATCTTTTCAGGGTGAGCAAATAAAATCCCAAACAAATGAAATTGGCTTCAGAGAAGTGCAGCAGACAATTGCAGCTAGGAACTGATTATCATAAGAGCAGCACACCAGGAGCAAGCAGGTGACACAGAGGTGTTCAGAGAAGAGGTGGGGTTAAATCTAGCACAAGGCCTGCTTAGGCTGAGGGTTACAGAAAGTAATCATCTTGTATTTTTATTACTATTTTTACGGAAAATTTCTCGACACATGGTAGCTGTACAAGTGTTAGACCCTACAGCTATATGAACACACCAGAGCCATCATTTACAGGTTTTCAAGGTAAACAGAGGCTCACCAACCCTTGGGAATAACAGGCAAACATCAGAGGAAGTTATGACCTCGAACTGCTGCGTGCACCACCTGGATCTCTGTGGGGAAACAGGCTCATGGATTTTGGCTGTGCAGTGCTCACTGTGCTGGCTACCCTGGACTGATGCTAAACTTGGTGCTCTGAAAGCACCTCTGGTTTCTTTCCTGTTTAAACATAAATTTAATCTGACTTTGATACAGAGAGAGACTGCACAACTGAATTTCACAGTGATACAGGGTTTTTTCCTGAGTCCAGCTGAGTTTTCAGTTCACTGCTGAGCCCTCATTGCTCTCCTGCCCTGCTGCACCCTCTCAGCTGCTGCTGCTGGAGCTGTGCTCTGGGTACAGCATCAGGCGTGCAGCACGCTTGGCAAAGCCAGGAGCAGCAGTCACTCCTTTGTAAGCAGAACTGAACCCAACAAAGGTAAATTTTGCAGCCCCATTTCCCTTCCTCCTTAGCAGCAGGTCAGTGACGCAATGTCTCTAATTAGCACTCACAGCTGGCCATTGCTGAATCGCTGGGAAACGTTCAGTGGCCTGCAGGTATTTTGCCATCCTCCCCTTTCATTGCTAGTTGCTTTCAGTGCTCCTGCTCTTGGCTGCTGTTGCTTGAGCTGCAGAGCCAGCTGTCACACTCTGGTCCTTGGATGAGGTCAGAGGATTTTTGTTACCTGAGTGAACAAAGGAGTGGGCAGAGCACAGAGAGAATCTTCCCCAGATGTGTCTAACCTTTGTGATGTCAGGAATTAAAAATAAGTTTGGGTTAGGGGGCAAGGTAAATTCCTTCCCCCTGTAGCCTAGATCTGGTCTAACAAGAAAATATTGGGTGTGATTTTCAAGCAGAAATGAATATGTATGAAAATTGACCTTTTAGAACAGGGCCTTCAGTCAGTGAGAGATAAGCAACAACATGATTTCAGTTCAAACCAATAATGTACACACATCCCTATATAAAAATGTGTGCTGTACACATGGACATATCCCTGTGCACTCTCATATTCCCATGTGCATGCAAATAAATTAGTGAAGGCATGGACTGAAGGGAGAAGTATAAAGTAGAGGAAGATGGCAAGTTTTCACCCTCTGGAGCAAAAGCTGGTTTTAGAGTGACTGCTGAGGAGACAGCAGTGTAAAGCAGTGATGTTCCCACAGTCTCTTTCTCCCCTAGCTAATGCTGCTCCCTCCTTTTTGGCCTCTGCAAAATAAATTAAGCTTAAGGAAGTGCCTCCCAGCCTCAGTGAAGCAGGACTCCTCCAGGGCTTTGCTTTGCTTGTGAGGAGCAGCCTTTTCCAGCAGGAGCAAGCCTGTGCTGTGAAGGGCAAATGCTGGAGACAGCCAAGCCCACTGCAGTGCTGGGGTCTGCAGCCCCACGGGAGGGGAAGCACAGAGCTGTGAGCTGCCTGCAGGAGTGAAAGGCTGCTCTGCTCCCTGGTTACTGACCAACAGCACCAGTGTTTGCACTGAGCAATATTGCACAAAATGTCGTTCAGTTCTATGAATGGCAGTACTCAGAAAGACAAGAACTCTTAAAAGAACAAAAATAGAACATTCTGCAGGTTGGGGTTTTTTTTATAGGAAACATCCTTTCAAATCAGCTATGACACACCTAGCAAACCTGTAAGCCTTGATAGGGATGAGTGGTGTATTAGACTCTCTTCCCAGGCCTCTTATCTTAATTTTATCACAGCTCTCAGGAAATTAAATGCATTTTATACCATTCCTTCATTTGTGATGTACCTGACCTTGGTCTAGATTTAGTTTTTTCCAGCTGGCTCAAATTGGGCACTCTTAATCCTTCCTTTCTGCTGTTGCTGAATCTGAAATATCTGAATTAATGAAGTCTCTTGTTTCACTATCACATGATCTAGGCTGCCAAAATATTTACTTTCTCCCTGAGTGATGTACAAAAGAATGAAAATGTAAATTGTCTACGTGCTCCTTCAAGCTCTACTTTACATATAAACTACTAACCTTGCTGCCTTCTACTTTCCCAGCTGTACACTGCAATACACCAAGAATGCTCAAATTCTGTCAAATTTAACCACAAGTATAACTATAATCCTGGGCATGATGGGCTTTAGACCCACTTAAACTGCAAAAATCAGCTTAACCAAACTATCTGCTTATACTGTATCTTTGGACTAAGTCCCTCAGAGATATAGCTCCCAGGATAAACCAAACGATATATTAGGAACTCGAATGAAACCATAAAGATTAAGGATAGCTAAGACTTTAAAGTCCTTCTAACATTAATTTGAAAGTAGGACCTTTCCCTAATGGGAGAGGAGAGATGAAAACCTAATAAAAAGACTTGTACTTCATGCCTCATCTAATGAACGATCCCGTAACAAATGTTAATAGTTAAATAAGGCAAAAACCATTAAAGAGCTGTTGCTCAGGCCCTGCTGTCAGCTGGAATAACTCCATATCTTCAATGAAGTGAAATCCAACTCAGGAACAGCAGAAGATGTGGTCCACTGTGTCTGTAAGGAGGCAGACAAGCATCTCACCCAAAAAACTTTCCTTGATATTTTCTCCATACTTCTGAACACACGGATGGCTGGAGCAACTTTCCACTTTTCATCTTACAGCCTGGTGAAAGGAGACAAATCCCCATTTGTTTGGTGCCACAGCCAAGAGGCAGGCAGCAGCCAAGGTACTCTGAGTGCCCAGGTATCTGTGTTTCTGCAAACTAGCTGTGCACCCCAGCTTCCAATTAATCTCTATTTAGGAACACAATTAGCGTTTCTTCCACCCTACTCAGTAGGAAATACCCTTGGGATAAGATAACTGGGTGCAAATAAAGAATTTATTGGGATCAAATCAAAGAGGTACATTGTATTTAGCACGAAATAGACAGAAGAAGAATCTTCTCTCTTGATGCTTCTCTTTGTTCCAGATGGATCTTGAGAAATTTGACTGGGGTGACAGAAAACTCATGGAGTTCAAAGAAAAGATGTGCAAACTCCTGCAGGTGGAATTACAAAGGCAGATCAAGTAGAAGCAGACAATACAGCAGGGGAAAATCCCCACAAATTGCCATTTTGGAGGTTCAGGGGAAAACCTTTCCTCAGGAGGGTGCTACAATGCTAGAGTAAGCTGAACAGGCAGCTGATTTTAGGCTCATTCTTGGTGATTTTCAAGACACAGATAGGCAAAATCACATCTGACTGGTAAATCAGACTACAGATCTCCTGCAACAGATGTGCCATTCTTACCCACCTTCCTCTGCTGGTAAAACCTTCATTCTCCCAGATAAATGGAACTTTTATGGTATATCACAAAGTTCTGACAAAGCACAGGTGTCTTTGAGCCTCTGAGGAAAACTTTTGATCAGAATTTTTTTTTCTTTGTGGCAATCTGTTATTATTCTTCATGTCCTCTGAGTATTGAAAATGGAGAAAACAAGTACCTAAAATATCAAGATAATAATAATAATAATAGTAATATAAACTGGTGTGTGTCTTCTGCTTTCACTACAGGAACTTTGTCTCATTTGAAGGAGGAGTTCTAGCTAGAGAGCCAAAAATCATTTGTTCTGGGTAGGAATACCAACAGACCTTTGCTTGCATGAATCCGAAAGGAGGATGGGCCACAGGCTCAGCTGGTGCAAGTTCAGCACCTAACAGTCAGTGGAAATATTATGATTTACACCAGCTGAGAATATGGCTTTCTGTTTCTATTTTAATAAATCATCTGAGAGAAAAAGTTTCTCTTTACTAGCTTGGCATAGTTCTATTGAGATATTTAACCACACTAACACAGTGACTATGATTTTAGTGCAAACCACAAATGAAACATCTTCTGTGCCATATAAAGGACATCTTTAGCTCAGACTGATTTTAGAGGTGCTAATTACATTAATGTTGCAAGAACTGCAGTAATTCACTTCTAAAATCCATTTAATTTCTTTTTAATTACTCATGTTTACCAATTCCTTTCGATTCAGAAAAGACTCAAAATTGCAGTTAGCAAAAGAGCCTTGAAGTGGAATGATTAAGAGCATCTGGCATATACATAATTATACCAGGCAATTTATTCCACCATTACCATTTCACTATAGCCATGGAGATGAGCTGGGGCTGGATTCTATCACTTTTCTGAACATTTACTACACAGACAGCTTCACTGATATGACTGGCAATAATTAAAGTGTATAACACCAAATCTTGGGAGAAACAGTGATAGATTCTTTCTCTCGCTAAGCAGAGATGCCAGCCACAGATGTGTGGTCAGCTTTGTCCATCAACAGATTTAGGCAAGTTTGAGTTTATCTGAAAAAATGTTGTCTGAAGGTAACTAAATATAGCTAAAGAAAAGTATGAATCAATACTAAAGTCATATTGATTCTGCAAAGATTTTTGTCTTTGGAAGAAAGCAAAAGGAAAAAGTCAGGCTATCTCACATCCTAGTGTTTCAAGAATCTTTGAAGTTTAACATTTTATTCTTGCTTTAAAATGTTACATGAATATAGAGGGGAAATGATTTAAAGGAATTCACTTTCAAACCATGTTCAACTTAATTTTCTTTTGTGGGACACTTAAAAGATTTACGTTCCTTGAAATTTGTGCAAGGCCAAATNGGTTGATCAGAGTGATTCCTTGTGGCCAAAGATGTCTTAATTTTATTCCCTAACTGCCATCCTTTTCGATCTTTATGCATTGCAACCATTGACCAGGCACAATTCAGACCATCTCCTGGGAAGTGCCATGAGCCACAGGGTTACCAACAGCTCCTATTCCCTATGGCCCTGGAAGAAAACATTCCTGAAAGTATTCCAGGAGGATTTGGCCAGTGTCAGGAGCTGTGATAACTTAGGAGAAAACATCTTCTGAGAGTATTGCAGGATGACTTGACCAGTGTCAGGAGTAACATTAAGACCCAGATGACTGCAGAAAGCCTGACTCCTTCTGTACAAATTCTTACCACAGAAAAACGAGCAAAAAAGAAACCAGTGAAATTTAGGTTCCTTTCTCTGCAGCATTTCATAAGAAAAATATTGCCATCCCATTCATTGAGCATCTCAGGAGTCCAGTTTGAAAATTGAACAGCATGGATTTCCATGAGATATGTCATGGAAAATCCAGCCCTACTGTACAGTCAGAACAGCTCCAGCTGCAGTGAGCCAGGGCTAAGTAATGAAATTTGAGAGGGATATTATTTGAGAGCTTGAAAGTTTTGAAGTGCTCAATCTGTTACCACTACCACAATCCAAGGCCACCACTTTGGCCAGCTGCTGGAGGGACAGCTCAGCCCAGCTCCACCTGCACTGGTCACCTCATTTCTGTGCATCAGCAAGGGCTCAGAGGAGGAGGGCTTGTGCATCCTCACAAAATTGTCTTCTCACCACAAAACCAATTACAAAAAGAGTGCTGATCCAGGCCACCAG
>VZUA01089838.1:374-11800 GCA_013401035.1 Horornis vulcanius
AAATGAAATTAATGCAGCCACGAGAGGGAGCCTCTGATGTCTTTGTAGAGAAGAAAAAGCTATTGACAGTGACAGAGAAATTAATGAAAATAATTATAGTTGAGAAATTGAATTCCAAAAAGCAGTGACTTTGCCTTAAGACCAAATTCTATCTCAGTGTAAGGTTTTGTGAAAAGATGTAATTTATGGGGTAACTGCCTTCTTTCAACATGCAAAATATTCAGAGGAAGGACAAAAAACTCACTGGGATGAGAGCAACTTTGATTAACAGTTTCTTAATCCAAAAATGCAGCCATGGTGAGTAGCAGAAGCAATTCAGGCTATTCAAGAGAGACAGTCCTTTGCAAGCAGATATTAATAAATAAGTAAAAGGAGAGTAGTAGAATAGTACCAAATTTTCATTATCTAGACACAAACTTTTTTAATAGATTTTGCAAAAGAAAATATGCAGCTTCTTTCCTCTGTGTGAAGTCTGTGTGAACACAGGTTTTATATATGTCATGGCTGCCTTGGCAAGAAGGGAGATGAAACCAGAGCTCTCCAGAAGAGACAGCAGAGCTTTCTCAGACCTCTCAACATCTTGCATAACCTTATCATGTTCCCTAGACAGCTGACCTTCAAAATGTCATAAAAATAGGCAATATTAAAAGTACACTTCTACAGAGTAACATCTGTGCTTTATATCCTATTCCTGCCATGGCTCTTCAGAAGAAATCTGCCTTAAAGCATATTTTGCTTAAAGGATAAAAAAAGGATATAGTATGTTTGCAACTAGTATCTTCAACAGTACATTTAGTGAAATATTCATCACTTGTTCTAGCCCCTGAACTACTTCTGAATTGCTTGTGTCATTTTTTAGAAGATACTCACCATATAAAGACTTTTTATGTTGGTATTTCTTAAATATCGTCCTTCTAACCAAGAAATTTTGCCAGAGGGGCTTTACTTCACAATTACAAAAACTCATGTTTTAATTTACTTGGTCTGGAACTGTGAAACTTCCCTTTCTCTTCCTACTAATGGAGGAAAATACTGCCGGGGAAGAGCCAGACTGATTTCTCGCATGTATGGTACTTACCATACTCCCTCGAGATGCTTCTTGTGCATGTTAGGGCACTTCGAGGCTTTTCTCTCCCATAACTGACCCAAATATGCTACTGGAACCCACACACTAGTAACACTGGTCAGTTGAAGCTATCTTTCATTCTCATATCCAAAATTGCTCTGCTCAGGCAACCCGAGGAGTAACGCAGTGGGCACAATTAGGTATTTAAAAAATCTTGCCCTAATATTTGCCCAAATCTGAAGCTATGAAGCCAGAGATAAAACAAGAATGGAAAAATTCATTTAAATGCTTCAGTACAAAGTGACAGGGCATGGAAAGTAAGGATTCCTACTGAAACAGCCTTAGCTACAAGCCTTGCTGCCAGCTCCACCTTCCCCAACGCAGCACAACCCCTCTCGACTACACATCTGTTCATCACACCTAATATAATCTCAGTTATATAAGCAGCTCCAGCATGAGGCACTTGATATAAATGTTGATGTCATGGTGATTTTTAAAAACAACATTTCTATTAACATTCTGTCTTCAGCCTTCCCAGCTGGCTGACTGCAGACCATTTCCCAAGATGTTCCAGTTCTTCCCTGCAGAGCTTCCTCATGTATCTTAATAATAATTCATAACATTTCTATTGCACCTTTTACTTTGACTCCCACTGACATATTCAGCTGTGACTTCAGAGCAGCAGTAATACTGTTGTAGCTGTGATTGCCTCCAGGATACATCAAGGCAACATTTGTCAGGAAAAAAAAATATATTTTACTAGACCAATTAAGATAATTATAAAAAACAGATCATCTCACAGTCACACAAGGCCTTCCTCACAAAATCTGCTGTATTGTCTCTCCTGCAGTTATGAACTAGAAAATGCCTGCTTAATGGCGTGCTGGCCAGAAGATTGAATTGATTAGGAATATAACCTAACCTCATTACAGGAGTTGTAAGTTTACAAAGATTTTATATTTCAAACCAGGGCAAAATCTAATCAAACTAGAAACATATTTTCAAAAGCACTTTTCCTCTCCCTCTCATCACTAGACTGTTCACTGACCTCCTTAACCTTTTCATACACATGTGGATCAGTGAGTAACTATTTACACTTTATGCTGAAAATTAAAAGGCCAAGAAATGCATGCCAGGACAAAGAAGAGAATGTAGATCAATCTAATGCTAAAGCAATCAAGGAGAAAATGAGGTAAAATCACTTTGCAGATCTGTTCCAGCATTTTCCCTCCCCAGTTTCAGGAACAAGCACAACAACCAATCACATGCCACTATAAATTAGTTTACCTCTAATAGCATACACAGAGGGCAAAAAACCAGTGAGCAAACATCACTGAACATAGTCTAAAAAGTGTAAAAATTACTTTCCTTTTGGAAAATACTATGAAGTAAAACAACAGAAACCTTAGTAGAGGGTGATTGCAAATTTCTCCCAATGCTCCAGCAGTACTCTCTGATCCCAAGGAGTTAAATTCTACAATCAAGCACAGTTCAACTTCCACAGTCTCATCCAAAACTGGCATCTCTGATGAGACTGTGAAAGGTCATGAGGAGACCATGTGGGATACAGACATCTGAGCAACTGGAGAATCCATTTTACATGTGTGAGTTCATTTAATTATCTACTTTGATGGCAGGATCTCTTGTCACTGTTGAACTAAGGTCATTGAGCTTAAAATACAGTATTCCTCATCCCTGTGTCCAGATTCAAGGTTTCAAGGCCATTGTGGCTTTTATGTAACCAACTGCGAGATGCTGCCAACAGAGCAGTCATTTCATTGCTACTCAATGGAAAGGTATCCACACCTTTGCAATCAGATATGGGAAGAAATGTCTCAAAATGCATGTATGACTGTGAAATCAGACACTTTGCAACTTCTGAAAAGCTTTATTTCTGTGTGGTGTGTGCTCGCCCTATTTGAGAGACGTTTGGTATAATCTGTGCAATGGAGAATTACATCTAGGACTGATTGCTAGACAACACCTAACTGTAATAGCCAGTATGACATATTCCAATGAAAGCCAGTTCATTTGACCTTCTGCATCTTGTTTTAACCAAGCCAGGAACACTCCTGCTATGCCATCTGTTCCTACCACGGAAGCAGCAACACAAGGACACTGAAGAAGATGAGCTGTGCCTCAGCAGCCTGGTCCTGCTTGAGCCAAGGCAGCATACGGTCATGTTGTGTGTTCACCAAGACACCAGTGCAATGAAGTTCCTAATTTCAGCTGAGGATGGTAGCCAGGCTATGCTAAAAACAACTGTGTCACTCGTGACAGCAATAACAAGGGTGGTAACAGTGACAGCAAACCACAACAGCACTGTCCTGCCTAATGTCTTTATAGTTTTAATTTTCTGTCATCCCCTTCACTTACATTGCAATACAGATCTTTAACTCTCTATTGAAAGGGTTGCTAAATTGTTTAACTCTGACCAAGTGCTCCATTTACCTGGATTAAAGTTAGAAGAGATACGAAAGGGGAGGAAGAGTAGTTATATGTGGTCGTATTTCCAGGCTGGAATTATCCAGGTTCTGGAACATGAGCAAAAATGTCCACATGTGTGTATAGAAATCTTGCTGGACACACTCAAAATTTCAAATAGCAGGTCTGAGATCTTCATCTGCTTCTTTATGTTATGAGTACAGCACAGCCTTGCACCCAGCTGGCCATAAGGCCATGTACTTTGGACATGTCCTGCACATCACATTCAGCCATTCCATACCTATACAATGTCTGTATAACAGAGTGTCTCCCACACTTCCCATTTCCCTGACAGGACTGACGGACAAGTCTGACAGGGAGGCTTTCTCTGATGAGTGTTGGTATGTGGTGTGTCACAGAACAGCAGAGCTGCTGAGGCTGGGAGGGGCCTCCTGATCATCCACAGCCCCAGCTCAGCCAGGGACAGCTGGAGCAGGCTGCCCAGGACTGTGTCCACTACTTGAGCATCTCCTCAGATGGAGACTCCACCACCTCTCTGGGAAACCAGTGCTTGGTCACCCCTACAATGGAAAACTCTTTCCAGATGTTCAGAAGAAACCTCCTGTGTTTCAGTTTGTGCCTTTTACCTCCTGTGCTGCCACTGGGCACCATTGAAAGCTTGGCTCTTTCTTCTTTGTCCTCCCCATTCAGGTTATTTTCACACATCACTAAGAGCTTCCCTGAGCTTTCTCTCCTCCAGACTGAACAGTCTCAGCTCTTCTGGCCTCTCCTCACAGGAAACAAGCCCCAGTGCCTCTCTCTTCCCAGTGCAGTCCAGGATGCTGCTGGCTGCCTTTGCTGCAAGGGCACACTGCTGGCTCATGGTCGCCTCCTTGTCCACCAGGACCCCAAGCTCCCTCTCCCCCAAACTGCTTTCTATCTGCTCAGCCCCAGACTGACCAATAAGACTTGTAAGTGTCTGAAAACTCCCCTTTAAAATTTGTTTCTGCAAAACACGAGACTTGGATGTTGATGCACAAATGGCAAAGAAAAAAGAGATCCTTTAGACTAGACCAGGCAGTAGAATTTGTTACAGCCAACTGTGAAGTGTTGATGAGTCAAACATGAGACTTGGAGTGCTCAGCTTGCAGCTATCCTGACTTAAAACATTCCTCTCAGACATTCACATAGGACCAGAACAGACAGCTACAGTCTTCTGCTTTGAAAACATCTCCCTGGTGTAGTTTGATAAGATTCCACTCTCTCCTGTACAACGAAAGAAGATAAATACCCATGAACACCAGTTTTATGCCTCCTATGAAACACAACTCATCTTCAACCTTCTACATCCGTCATTTCAAACACAGAGATGAAACTTGCACTGGGCTATCTCGATTCTCATGTCTGGGCAAGGAAAAAGTGAATCCTTGAAAAGAAAAATATTCTACACAATTTGCTACATCATGAAGATTGGTTCCAAAATCAAAGGCAAGTGATCAGTAGCCTGTTGCAGTCTAAAGTGTCTTCTGGATTCTTAATTCAATACCCACATGGCTTCTGTAACTGTAAAACCTCCTTCCAGAGTTAAAAGCTTCCTCCATGACTTGAAGACATGGCCAAAGCAATTTACATCTTCCTCTGGATCAACTACCCTCTCCCACTGTACATGGCGGCAGATGGAAGCTAGAGTTCATAACTAAGGGAAGGAAGAACACATTCCCAAAGACCCAGCATGCAGGAGCCAAAATCAAACTGATCTTCCAAATCACGTAGTGAGAAGGTTGCACCCTCTCCTGAAATTGCCCCTTCATGGCCACAGCAGCGTTCTTAGGATCAAGATTCCAAAGACAAGACCTGCATTACAACAGATGCAGTGACAAAGGGTGGCAGAATTCCACCTCTTCACTGAGATCTCACCTATGGAATATGTTTGTGATCTCAAAACTTACTATTACCAGAATGAAGCAAAAGGCTCACTTCACAATAGCTCACAATTCTGTAGGAATTTTCTCAATAAGAATAAATGGAAAAAGCATCAACAAAAATTTTGCCACGTTGCCCTCTTGCCTAATGCACTTCAGAGGAAAGCAGGAATACGTATGGTCAGTGTTTCCTTTTCTGACCTTTTTTTTCCACAGAAAGCTCTAGCCCTAGATATCTGCACAGGTTAGACAGATGCACAAGGGCAAACAGTTTAAAAAATGTGAAAGTCTAAGTGCATGGTTCACAATATTTCTGCAGTTCTCTCTCAATGCACGATTCTACTGAATATCAGTCAGATTAATTCTTTTGTTGAAAAATGAATGCAGGATTGATTACCTATGACCTCTGCATCTCAAAGGACTGTACCTAATTCAAGGACAGACTGTAAGCTACAAGTGATGACACCCTCCTTCCAGGAGACTGAGAAGACAGTGATTTAGAAAGTGCTAGTCTTCAAGAGGCATTCAAAACAAAGAGTAACTTGAGTGTTCGGCTTTAAGGATGATTTTTTAAAAGGTATTATTTATTTAACATATTTCACAATTTAAATCTTTATAACTCCAGACCCATTATACAAGTCAGAACTTTCCAGAATCTGAAACAGAGCAATCAGAAACCATGTGTGCATGATTGCTTATAAAACCAAAATGTTATACAAAACACATACAGGGTATAAGGGAAGCTGAGGTAGGACACCAGCTCCACTAATTTTTTCAGCCTACACAGACATATGCCCAAAGGATAAAACTATCATCTTCTAGATATTATAGCTATTCTTCACCACTTTAATTTCTAAGCAGTCAGATCCTTTGCCCAAGGAGTATTCCAACTTGGCACTGCTAACATGTCCCATGTAAATCACATGTTCATTTCAAAATTGAATAGAAACACAATTTGCTAACAATTACTTCAGCTACTTATTCCTCCAGATTCCAAATATAAAGCCACAGCTTTGCACCCCTGAAACAAAGTCACCCTGCAGGCAGGATATGGGTCAGATTCTCACCACTGTGTCCCAATGAACTGAGGTGCACTGGGACATCTCTGCTGCTCCTGCAGGACGAGTCCCACAGGCAGGGGAATTGCAGTGGATCAGCCCATTTGGGGCAGACTAGGGACAGGCATTGCCTTCATTTCACACAGCAGCTGTTTGGTGTGGCCATACAAACCTGAGAACAAGATAAATCCAGTACTATGGCAACTGATTCCAAGGGTACCTGGAGGCACAAGCAGCCCCTGGAGAATTCCATGGTGAGGCCAGAGCAGGGACAGCATCTGTGAGCAGAAGAGGTGACCACTTCAGAATGGGATGAGTGGCCTCCTGCACATGCAGAAGACATATTCATGAATAGTGAGGTGTTCATCCTGAAAAATCAATCCTAGGAACTGTCACCTGCTTGGGTGGAGAGGATAGACGATCCACGCTTAAATAAATATAACCTGTTTGATTTAAAAAATCACTGCCTCCAGCAAACACTTGAGTATATATTTACATGAAGAACAGAAGAATGAGTAGGCAGAATACAATATTCCACTCCATTCCAGAAGCACATTGCATAAAAATCCCACAAATACAAGCCTGGAGCAACGTCAAGATTATTTCACTGCCTACTTAAAACCTGCAATTTTGCTGTTAAGCTTGATGTTTGGAGCAAGATGCATTAATGGTCTAACAAGAGGTGAAACCACTCTCAGAACCCAGTCGGTTTTGGTAGCAAGGGACACATGACCTCAGCCAGAGACCGTGGGAGAGGTTCTCCTTTCAGAGTCAGAAGCTGGATTCAAAAGCAGGGAGACATCACTAAGAGCCAGTGCTGTTAAAAGGGCAAGACGATGCAGGCACTGCCCTGTTGAGCAGGCAGCAGGTCTGTGAGCAGTTTTGCAGATAGAGTAAAGCAGAACTGAACAGCGTGGCTGGAGAGCAGCCCTCTCATGGGCTTGGCTAAGGGGATCAGACTGTGTAGTTCCAGTTCTTAACATTTATCCATTTAGAAACCTTTTCATCTTAGGTTGTTCAACTCATAGCCTGTACAGCATTATCTATTGACAAATAACCTTTATAACGTTTAAGCACAGGAGCACATCTACTAAAAAACAGTCAGATTTAATATTTTCCTGCTTGCAGCTGACTCATTATGTGACCTGAACTTTATATTTAAATCCTCTGTGTGTGTGTGTGTGCACAGTATGCCTCTTGGTATTTGCTTTGGTTTTTCAAATACGTTGTTAAGTGAAAAATGTTCTGCTGTACAAGCCGAAGATGCTGAACACAGTAAGCTACTGTCAGTCTTAAAATACATACTAACTTTTCAACTGCTGCACTGCATAAATAGGTATTTAGAGGCTGTTAAAAAGCAGATTATTTATGTAACAGTTCATAATAAATCCTGTAGCAACAGTACCATTTTCATGCAAATTTGAACTGAATGCCTTTTAAAAATACACTCCTTTTGCCTAATATACTTACATAAAGGTAAGGCAGTTCAGAAAACAAAGTGTTACTGAGCTGTGCAGTTTTCAATATACATAAACTTCAATTTTGTGAATATACTGGGTCAGATTCAGCTGCGTCACAAGTCCAGAGATGTCAGAATATTCTGTAATTAGTATTTCCTGCCTTTGCAGAACGCTGGGCAGATGGTCACATTTCAAAGAGATTCCAGTACAGTGGCCAGAAGTCCTTCCTCACTAATGGTGCCCTATGATTGAGGTGTCTTAGGTCAGGATCCGGTTTCAAAAAATGGTACAAAATCACAACTTCCATGGACTTTTACTAGAAATTTGGGATAAATCACCTCTGAAAATCAAGTCCTTCAATTAAATCAGTGGTCTCCAATGCTTTTTTTTTTCTACATTAATAACATTTGATCCTGAAATGCCAACTCACGTGTCAGGGCTCAGCCCCAGGCAAAGATTTTTCATTAAATGGGAAAATAAATGCTTAGAGGACAAACTCTGGAACTTAAAAGAAATTCAAGCCATCAGTGCAAATAAACTGGAGTCATAATCTAGCCTTCAGAGAGACCCAGGTTCTCCCCTGCTCAGTTTTATAAGTTACAGGATCAAGTAGGGCAGAAAAGTTCTGCTGTGTAGGCAGTAGCCTGCTACAACTGAAGTCTATTGTGCAGAAATACCAATTTCTAAATTGGCACTAAGTTAAAGAAAATTGAAAAGTGAGTTAAATTTTATATTTTCAAATGCTTTCAGTGAATCTCTATGAGTATGATCCTAAGTGGATTATCCATGGGACAATCTGTGCAGAGCCAGGAGTTGGACTTCCATGATCTTTGTGGGCCCCTTCCAAATCAGAATATTCTACAGTAAGAAATTGTTCCATGGAATTTGGAAACTGAATTTCTCTACTTAATTGTGACATTTTACTTCTGATGCAGAACTCCTGTGGTCTTCACTGAACCAGGCAACACTCAGAAAATACACAGGGGAGGCCACAGCAGCCTTGTGGGACAACTGGTGCTAAATGTAAAACTTCCAGGAATGGCAGAACAATTCCCTCTCTTTGCTGACTCAGTACCAGCTTTTCCTTCAATACTGACAGCAATTACTGGGAATTAGTGTCAAGTGGCCTAGGGCTGTGGGAGATTCAGGTATTCCACAGGAGTATGGTAAGAGAAGGCCTCCAGGTGAAAGGAGCTTCAGACTTGGAGCTAACAAGTGCTGACCTACCGAGGGAAGAAGGATCAATGATCAAGTACAAATCCCTGCTGTGCTCAGCCCTCTTGAATATACAACCACTCAATACTAATTTTCCATTTTTTTTACAGGCTGACATTTCAACCCCCTGCTCCTATTTCTGGCTGCATAACTTTGCATCCTGTATTCCCCATGTATAAAGAACAGGATTCTTGTGTACAAGTATATTTTTTCCCCCAGCAACGCATAAAGGAGTGGGTGTTCACATATGTGTAAGGCATATGTGCGAGCATTCACCCACATTAACATTTTTGGGTTGTCATTTGTGGCTAGGTCTGTGTGCAAGTAATCATAAGACAGGTTGAGACACAACACAGAAATCTGTCCCATCTGCAAAACCGAATCAATCATGTGCTGTCAGCAGAGATTTAGCTCACAAAGAGCTTGAGTCTTACAACATTATTGACTTAAAGGCCGTGGTGGTAAAGAAAATGATATAAATTAATTCTCACCACAGTGTTATATCCTTCATTTAAATGTCTAACAGAGGGGCAAGCCAGCAAAAAACACGGCTGTCCAAAAATGTCAGGTCTGCAGCTCAGGGACCACTGCTAAACCAAGGGGACTGAGATTCCTTGGGCAACTCACCTTACACACATCAGGGATACTATCTGGGGTTTTTCACCTGCCAGCTCAGAGGTTTTTTTGCATCCAAATAGTGTATTGCAGCTGACACAATTTTCCTCTCTTTGAGGAGCAGAGGGAAAAGAAGTCTTCTGAGTCGTGCTTCTCTGTCTGCTCAGGGGATCTGGGGAAGCAGGGAGAACAGATGGGCAAAGTAGCATGTGCAAAAGCATCTCTGAACCCAGCAAGCCACTCAACAGAAGATCTAGAAGGGACCCTTCAGCTGTCACTTTCCCAGAGGTATCACATAACATTTTTGGGGCTGGATTTTTGGATTTTGGGTTTTCTTTTTTAATCACAGGCATTTTAATATATTAAGCTGAAAATGAGAATATCTGAGGCACTTTTGGCATTGACAACATTCAGTTAGTCCAAGAAACCAACAGGCTCTGTCAACTGGGCCACAAATTATGACCTTCCAGGAAAGGGCTGTGACTCCAGAGCTGCCCAATTCTGCTACACAGAAACCACTACAATGAGCGTGGGGAGGGTACAGCTGAATTCTGTTCCCACCATGGCATTTTATTTCCTGAGTCTGGGTAGCTCCTCACAAGGAAAAGGAATTACATCCTAGCAGCATTTACCACCCACAGAGCCTGACAGATTTAGCAAGAGGTATGGTGATTCAGTACACAGAGGGTGGATTAAAAATAGTGACGTTGTGGCTAAGTTGCCTCCACTGTGTCTCTAAACACTGACAGCCTCAAAGCAGCCACTTACAACACTTGAAACTATCTGGGCTATTGGAGCTGTGTGTCCACACACCAAGGTCATGAGAGATCTCCTGGACATGAGGGTGATGAGGCCAGAAAAAAGGCAACCTGGCCAAAAATCCTGATTGTGCAGATGGTTACTGAACAAAACCACTACTTCCTACTCTATGCATTGCAGCATTAAAAACAGATGAGTCAAGAAGGCAAGTGGAGAGAGCAGCACAGCACAAACTCAGTAGCATCACTGTGCCCCAGGATATAACAAAATGGATAGAGAAGAGCTCAAATATACAGAGAGACTGTTCTACTTCCACTATCTACAATCAGTATGTTTGTTCTGGGATAAAACAAACATCCATAATCAATACTGAAGGAATGCTGGACTGCATCTCATATACTTGAGCAACTGATCAAGAAATAATTCATCCCTGTGCAAGTCTTACCCTTGCAACTCTGCCAAGGTCAGTGTCACTTCAGGTTAGCAGTTGTTGGAAGTGCTGGCTAAGTTAAACTGCCTAGAGCAAGCTTTAGACTTACATACCCGACTTCTTTGACAAAATGTCTGTGTCTTACTTTATCTGAATTTGCAATCCCCTGATAATGCAAGGCACATTCCTCCCCTGTGCTCCTTATTCTCTGCCCTTACTTCCCTTTTTGGCTCAGATAAGCCTTCCATATGTAGCAGACCATGACTTCACTATGGAGAACATACAAGCATCACTCAGTTGACATTCACTATCATAAGTCCCTCTTAAGAGATAATCCAAATTAGATTTAAATCCTGGTAAGGTGGGGTCTTTCCATTAAAAGGTTGCTGTGTTGCTGTATGTGCATTTTCTTTAAGTGATTAAAAAATACATTTTTTTTTTCAATTCACCATAAAATCACTAACCTCCTTATCAAGT
>VZUA01089841.1:10337-27167 GCA_013401035.1 Horornis vulcanius
ATAATTTATTTACTCACTCTGCTAGTTTTCTGGTGTTCTGTTATTTGGTTCTAGGTTAGAAGTCTTAGTAATTATTTTCTTTTTTCTGATGTCTGAGACAGCAGGGACACTGAACTGGACAATTCTAGTAAAGTGGGTTGCAGTGCCTGAGTTAGTGTTGTGTAGGACTATTACCATGCATCAGAAAGAATCTGTCCTGGGGTGAGTGGGTAGCCTTAGATCATATTTTTCTTATGGATAATTGCGCATTTTTGCTGAGATAACTAACGTAGTTTTCAAACTGTGCCTCTTATTTTCTATCTCTTCTTTCACCTTTCATTAATCCTTTTTTCTTTTCATGCTAAAAAGTACTGGCCCATATATCCTTTCTCATTTGTTACAATTGCTATAATTTTAGAATATTCTCATTGTTTGCTTAAGATGCTGCAATGAACACACGGCTCCGAGATAGGGGCAGTGCAGTTCTTCAAACTATGTGGAATATGTGATAAACCATGCCATACAGAAGCNAAAACATACAGTGTAACTGGCTGGAAGGTAAGAAGAATCAATATAAATTAGTTAAGTTATATAAATAACAGAATGCATTTATTACTCTAAAAATGTCTCTGTTTTTGTCACCTGTGTTCTGAAAGTTTCTGGCAAATCTTCATGTCTCCAAAATGTGACAATACCATTCAGTTGGAGAAATTACCTATCTTTAACACCAATGTCCTAATTATCTTCTTGTCTCTTAATTGATAAACTCTTGTGAGTATAAATTATTAAAAAAAACCACCACAGTACGATTTGTTCAAAATCAGTAAAGATTCTTGGAGAAAACATGTATATTATGATATTTTAACTTCCCAGTTTTCCCATCTTGACTTTTCAATGTGTATCAGAAAGTGAAAAAAGATAGTTTTGGCAACTACATTTTTCTTCATCACCTGTGTTCAAATTGATCCACTGCATATATGATTCAGTAGTGAGGTTTTGTTTTATATTCAAACTTGCTTTGACACAGGAGCTTAAGAGATGGAAAGGTTCTAAACCAATAAGAAATAATATTCCTAATAAATGTTCAGTTTGATTTCTAACCCTTGTTATATGAAGACTGAAAAGTTTGCTCAGTATTCTGTGAGAGATAGGGGTAAGGGAAACTATAATTGTTGTCTCAAATCTACCATTTTTTAAAGGTATACACCAAGCTTTTTGTAAACTATATTTTTCTTAATAATTTATCAAAACAAATTCTTAAAATTGAAAAACTCAAAACATTGGCTAATTTTTAGTATTTGTTATCTTTTAGTAACACCACTGCCCATAAGTATAATGTATGCATGCTTTTGTCCCTTAGCTTGGTTGGTCCATTGGTCCTGAGTACCTGATTAAGCATTTGCAAGTTGTTCACCAAAATACACTATATACTTGCCCAACTCCCTTACAGGTAGGTACAGATGGGACAAAGGAGATTGTTTTCTGGTGTAAGAAAGCTGTTGGCCTCATGTAATAAAATAATAATCACAAAAAAGAATTTTTAGTTGTCAAAATACATATTCTAGGGTGTAAAAAGAGGAAACAAATTTGATCAGCTCACCAGACATTAAAAAAAAAATCAGTCTTGCAGATTCTTTCATCTTTCACCTACAAACTACTTCTTGCATAAAAGATTAATGGTTTCCTAGCATATATAAATGAAAATTCTGTCTACCAGTGTCTAGTATTCTATGGTACATTATTATCAAACAATTAAATTGAACTTCAATTCACATTGTAAACCCTTGTGTCAAGGACTCTGACTTCCGTATACGTTTAGTGCCTACAAGAAGATTGGGTGTTTTGGGTGTTGCCACAGCACACAGTAACAAACAGATTACAGATGTAGCTTGTGTAATTTGTGTGGTGATTTGGTTAATAAGGGCCAGGATTGAACAGAAGTCCATGCGATTTCAGCAGGAAGTGTGAGTGTCTGTGGGTTTACTGAGTGTTAACGAGTACTTTGGACCTTATGTTTCCAGGAGGCTTTGGCACAAGCATTTTGGATAGACTATAGGCGCATGGATGACCCAGACTGCTATTTTTACTCCCTGTCTCGAGAGCTGGAAAGCAAGCGTGATCGGATGGCTCAGCTACTGAAAGAGGCTGGACTACAGCCTGTCATTCCAGATGGAGGATACTTTATGATTGTTGATGTTTCCACACTAAGTCAGTATAAAGTTTATTAAAGAGTGTGTGGAAAGTAAATTTGACTAATCAGAAAATGCAGCTTTCATTTTAAACTATATTCTCACCTCATACGCACATATGCGTGCATAATGTCAGGAGTACTAACTGGAATTGAATTTAAACTTTCACCTGAGCTGGTAAGGTAGATTTAATGAGCTTCAGCAAAGCATTTGTGATCATAACTTGTTGTCTGTGTTATGCAAAGCTTTGACAAGTTTTTAGAGAGTATAAAGGTGGTAGATGAACATTCCTATTTTCAAAATGTCTGTGATTATGAAAATGTTTGAGAACCAAGCATCCCGAGTCCATACCATTTGTATTTTCCTCTTTCTGGTCTTTTTTTGTTTGTTTCTTTGTTTTTCCTAGTCTGACGTCATACCCTAAAGGCTCTTTGAAGCATTCTGATCTCTAAACACTGTAAAATGCTACCAAAATTTACAAACCTTTTGAAAATGCAGGTTATGGTAGCTTCAGAGGAAGAATTTCCACAGGGGAAGGTTTTTTTTAGTTCCATATTTTTTCACTAGCTGGTCTAAATGGCATTTGTCATTCAGACAGAAATGTTTAAACACAGACGGATATCACAGTTTAATCATGTGTCAGGAAGTTTTAGGTACCCTGGTTTCATAGATGAGAAAGCTGCATTTTCAGGGATTATTGCTGTCCATGCAATAAATGCACTCTTCAGTACCCTCCATAGCCCTGATCCCCCAATAGCCCAGACTTCAGGACTTCTTGGGACATTACATGGCTTTCTTCCAAGCTACATCTGAATTTGCTTTGGATGGAAAGCAAGTGCTCAGATCAGAATGGAAAGGTTCAATCTGTCGGCCTATTTTACTTCTTACAGTATAATTTAAAAATTATATCTTAAAACATATACCTTCATTCTTAAGTATTAACTGTAATACAATGTCTTCCCATTGGAGTCTAGGAAATCTTACAAAATACTTGTTTTACATTTAGATGTGGATCTGTCTGATCAAGATGAGAAACAACCTTATGATTATAAATTTGTCAGATGGATGATAGCATCTAAGGTAAGATGTCTTCGTCATACTCTAGTTTTAGAAATGCTTTTCTATTGAAAGTAAGAGCAGTGCAACTGTAGTTATTAAATAATGTAGTAGAGATGTTCTATTCAAAATATTATTTGGTGTTGCTGATAATGAAGTGACTAAAATATTGCTAAGTATGTTGAAAATGTACACTGTAGGATTGTGCTACATCCCAGCATTTTCTTTCAGCATGCTTAAGTGTTAGTTGTACAAAAGTACCTTTGAAATATTTTACCTAAGAAAAGTAATTTGAATTCAGTAAAGCCTAGCTATTGCATACAAAACTGAACCTTGNGAGTTCTAGAAACAGAATAGTAAAATCATCATGTTTAAACCAGATTTTTTGTACACATTTAAATAAGCAAATGCTATTTCTGTTTTATGTTTCAGAAGCTGTCAGCAATTCCTCTTTCAGCATTTTGTGGTCCTGAGACAAAGAAACAGTTTGAAAAATACATACGTTTTTGCTTCATTAAGGTAAACTTGTGTCCTGAAAATCAATGTAGTACAGGAATCTGCAACAGACTGACCGTTACATTTTTCCCAGGGTCTCTTATATTGAAAGCTTTTAGGATCATAAAGTTAGTTTGGTGTAAAATTCAGCACAAAGTATCTTCAATGATCTTTTTGCTGAGTGACTGTACACCATCAGTGTGGGTGGCATGGCTAAGAAGGGCAATTTGCAGAAAACAACTGGATGGGTGGACCTTTTAAACTTATTGTATTGATTTTTAAAAACATTCTTGACTAGTGGTGACAGTGAAAATTATTGAGACAGGTAAGCTATCAATTAATGTGATAACCATAATCCAGAGCAGAGAATAACAATATAGCTGAGTGTGTGCCCCATGGCCATTCAGTGTCCAGTAGCAAAAACTTCAAATTTAGCTCACTTGCCTGAGAATACACAGAGTTTCACATGAGCTCCAAATTACAAAAGAAAGCACATTTTTTTGTGAATTGGCTGATTTTTGCCATTTTGTGAGCACCTTCTTTGCACATATTCTTCCCCCTGTTAAGTCTGTTCTTGAAAGACTGAAAGACTTTGGGGACAGGTATATAAACTTTGATAAACCCAAAGCCCTAAGACGTTTCCCAATTGTTCTGTAACAGAGTCAGCATAATGGAGCATGTGCAAATCCTGATGTGTTCTGTGTAGAGATCAGAGCCTTAGCATGAAACAGTAATGAAAGGGAGTTTCTCCTTGTGTTACTTACTTCTTTTGATGAGGTGTAAAGTCTATGGAATAAACTTAGCCAGTAACAAGCAGGATGAAGTTACTGGTTGTGCCTGTGGCTGGTAAACAGCACTAATAGTTTCAAGATCAACTGCCTTTATGACTCACCAGGCTGAAGCCAAGCAATACAGTTTGGAGGGATTGTTTAAGTAGTTCACAGCATAACATGGTTGCAAGGAGATTAAAAAATCCCAACTGTACTCACAGAGATTAGGAAAGTGTACTAGCCTGTCTCCCAACCAGAGCTGCTAAGTTACATCACTACACTAATGCCATGAATTTATGTAAGTATTGCTTTTATTAGATGGGATAATACGAATGCTGAGATGACATCTTATAAATATATCTAATAAATATTTCCAAGGAATTAGCATTGAATTCTTTGTATAGTCCAGATTTGTACCTAATAACCGTCAATGAAAAACTGGCCAAAAAGAGATTTACAGGATGCAACTGAAACAACCAAATACTGATTTGAGATGATAAAGTCATGACTGAATCTTTTTAGGAGCTCCATACCTGCTGTAATAGTGTTGTTCCTTGTTTTGCAGAAAGACAGCACACTAGATGCAGCTGAAGTGATCCTGAAGAACTGGAATAAACAGACAGGCTGATTTTTCTTAATAACTCTTCCATATGGTATAACTATCTAATAGTAGGAGTTTTTTATTGGAAATTTAAGAAAAAATTAAATATAGTACAGAATTAATATGACATTGTAAATAACTTCTTGCTTCTACCTGCTGAAGAATTAAAACAATGATTTACTGAAATATGTGTAAAGCAACTCAGAAGTTATTTTCAGTCTTCTAAAAATAAATTGCTTTTCTCTTAAAGAAACCCCAATGGGATTAATTTCTTTTACTGAAAGAAAAGATTTCTAGGGCTCTGTGTAAAATAAATAAATGATATAGGTATTTTAAAGCTTACAAGTAAAAAGGGGGAGGTGTTTTTGGTATGAGGTAGCACTGGAACTAGAGAGAGACTTAGAAATATCTTAGTTTGGGAAACCAGATAACCTGCAGTAGAGGAAGATTAAGACCCATGGCTCATATTAGATAATTGCAGTGACTTTCTACATACCTGCCTACCTACTCTGTCTGCAGAAATTGCATCAGTTTAAGTAAAGTGAAAAGTGCTAAGTAACATAATTACTATTTTATTTCCCACAATGGTCGTGTGGTGTTCTGAAAGTATTCAGTCCTCAATACAATTCTAAAGTGGCATCTAGAATAGGATTTATATTTACTTATGTCTATCTTGTATTTATTACATGGATGAATCTACAAAGCAAAATATAGAAGATTTTGCTTTAGAGGCTCCTTTACAATCAGAGGTACAGTGACATAATTATTTATGTCATTCTTTTTCTTTCCATGTTACAACATTGGCAATGTCACACCAAACTTACTTTGAACTCTTTAGACCTAGGGAGGGCCATGGAGGTGGGCCTAATGCTGTTCTGTGGAGCTCAACTAGCTTGGTCTCAAGCACAGTAGATAAAGGACTTGTTTCAAAATAAGTCAATATGGAGAATTCCTTTCTAGCTGCCTCCTTTTTCACTTCTTTTGCTGTCTTTTAATCTGTGGATGGGTTTCCCACTAGGAGAAGCAATCCAGGTAGGTGACTTTTTAAGGCTGTGTGTTTTGTCCTCTATGATCTTTCTATGTCCTTCTCACGGGCTGTCCTGGTTTCAGATGGGATAGAGTTAATTTTATTCTCAGTACTTGGTATAGTGCTGTGTTTTGGATTCAGTATGGGAATAATGATGATAACACACTGATGTTTTGGTTGTTGCTAAGTTGCATTTATCCTAAATCAAGGACTTTTTTGTCCTTGATACTAATACTTTGTGTATTATTAAAATGATCTGTTGACTGAGAGTGTTAATAGTGATACTTCCATCTGCCATGTCAACTTTTTGTCTGCTGCTTGAAAAATTGCTGCAGACAAGGAATAAAGAATTCATGACATATGATCTATTGTATTTTTGCAACATTTCTGAAAATTACTGTCCGTCTGTGGTGAAAATGAAATTCTTTCAAATCTAAGTTAATGAGACTAGGGTTAGGAGGGTTGACAGTGATTGCCAACAGAACATCTTTTTTGTGGAACAAAATGCAGGAGAAACCAAGACAAACCCAGCAAGCTTGAAGAGACTCACTGTGTTGATGAGGCACATCTATTGCAGTGATTGTTCCATACATATTTCAGAGGTTATGGAGAAACTTAGTATTGTGTATTCACACCAGCAGTTACAGTGATTTGTTTTTCATTACTCTTTCATCTTTTGGGTTTACCGAGCTTTTCTGAAAAAGATCATTGCAAATGGAAAAAAGTTTAAAATTTGTATCTCAGCATCTCTATTTTCTAATAGTTCAGCTTTCTTATATTCCAAAAGGTTTCTATATATTTTTTTTTTTAATCCTAACGAATTTGCTGTCATTTTGTTTAAACTTGCCCATTTTCAACCAGCAAGCCGTACTGCAGTTGGTAGAGAAGTGTTTGGAGGTTGTCTGATAATTAGATTGATTCAATTTTAGCAAGTATTAGAGAACTTTTCAACCACGTGGAATTTCTTTCTTTGAGCTAGTAAATTGAAAAATATTCTTTTTATATAGTGGAGACATGGGCTTAACTGGTGTGAAAAGTCCCGTGTATCTGATTAAGAAATAGCAAATTTGTAACTGTTGAGAGACTTCAATAGTGATTCACTTTGAAGCACTGAAATGACACTTTCCAAAATCTGCAGGCCCTCCTGTCCTGTTCATTCTTCACTTTCAGTGAGGGTAGGCTCATTCTGAAGGAATACATTTCCACTGTTTAATAGCCTGGGATTGAAAACCAGTTGTTGCTGCTCATTCTACAGACTAATTTTGCATACAGATGAAGTCTCGAGTAGTGAAAGTCAGGACGCAAGTCCAGTGCTTTAAGGGCTTTGGTCTTGCAAAGACCAGTTTTTGTGGTCTCTCTAACGCTTTCGCCTGATGCTCTCTGCCGAGGTGAATGAGAGGGGGAGAGACAGAAAGGGAACTGATCACAGTGCAGGTGTACGGCTTAAAAAGGGAAGGCCACACCAACCAGCGGGCTTTGTCTTAGCTCCAGTCAGCCCAAGCGTTTGAGCACGGCCTGTTTGCCGAGGGCTTCTGAGCCACAGCCGGACCGACACCTGCGGCCCCTGCACAGAGAAGCACCAGGTCCCTCTCGTCATTCCGTCAGCTGACTGCCAAACCACAACAGCTGTAGCAAGCCATGGCAGGAAGGAGGAACTAAAAACCTTGTTTCTGGCAATTCGTCTCTGCTTAGTTTCAGAGCCAAGAACGTGTTGTGTCCCGTGTATTTCTGTGCACACTTGGGGCAGTTTTGCTCACGCTTGTCTCCTGTGGGAATTCACGAAACTGCTGGAGTGTGCACAAGAGCAGCTGAACCAGAGTCAGACCCCGGGGCCGACACGGTGGGCTTTTTGTAGGGGGGTCTGTCGGCTGCTGCCCGGGCCGAGGAGAAGGTTACAGCCCGTGTCCACAGCCACACTGGCACCAGCGAGGGCCGGCCCGGCCCCGCCCCTTCGCGGCATCCGTAGGCGCGCTCGGCGGCCCCGCCCACCGCTCTCGCGATTTAACAGCAGGGGCCGCTCGGCCGCGCCGTCTCGGGCACTGCTGCGGCACCGCCGAGATGGCGTCCACCAGCCGGTACGGGGGCGGCCGGGGCGCGGGGGGCCCGAGGGAGGAGCGGGAGCGGCTCGGACATCGCTCCCGTCCGGGCACACACAGAAGATGGCCGCGTCGCCCCCGCTGCCGCCTGAGGACTGACCGGCGGCCATCGTCGCCCTTGCTCGGCCCCGGTGCCGCCGTTTTAGCGCGGCTCTCGAGGTGCACGGCGCACCGGCCGCTCTCCCGTGTCCTGTCTGTCGGGGCCATTCCTGAGGCGGCGGGTGGCCGGGCCTCAGGGCGCCCGCGTCTGTTCATGTGGGCCGGGCCGGGCGGCCCTCGGCTAAGCGGCCTCTAAGGGGCCGAGCTCGCCGCCTTTGCGTCTTCGTGTCGCTATTGCTGGGAAACGCTACGAGGAGACGCCGAGGTTTTGGGGGGGACTTATGACCCGAGGGCTGGGCTCCTCGTCAGCGACAGCTCAGTGACAGCGGCGACCCTACCCAGCCCGGTTCATCCCCCGAGCGCGGCTTTGGCCTTGCCTGGCCGTGCTGTGCCCTGAGGGCCCGAGGTGGTACCGAGCTCGTCCCGCCGTGCCCCTCGGCCGGGCACGCCTGGCGCGGCCCCCTGTCCCTCCTGTCAGCACCGCCTTGAGCCGAGGTGCAGCTCCCTGGCCTGGCTCCACCTTATCGGGCCCTGGAAACTGCTTTTAGGCTCCCACCCTAAATCCGTGCCGGCACCAGTCAGTGACCAGACGGGTTTCAGGCTCTGAATTTTTTTTTTTCCTGGATACGTACTGAGATTTCTTTCTAGTCTGAAAGGCCCACGCAGCAAACTCTGTAACTGGAGTGACTCTGTAACTCCTGCTAAACCTGTCCTAGGAAGTGCTTCCGAGTAGTCACGCTGCTACTCGGGAGTTATTTGCTGAGATGGGCCTTTACACAGGTGCCGTGCATTTTCCTTTGGTGTAGGTGGCTTAGTAAATTGAACCCATTGCAAGGAGTACAGTATATATGTGTAGATAAACCGAGTTAAATTGGGATGGAAAAACAAATTTTTGCAATGCTTTACCAAGGTCAAGTCTGAAACAAATTCTTAGTATTCTTTGAGGTGTCTGGATTTTGTTTTGTTTTGTTTTGTTTTCCTTTTGCTTGGTATGTCGCTGCCTTTTGTGTAATGCCAAATGTCAGATGATTGGGAATGCTTTGTCAACAGTGTTGTCATGAAACTTCTGTCTGGGAATAGAAGGAAAGTAGTTTGAAGAACTTTAATGTAGTGTTTTGAATATAATTTACATCTGAAGATGCTGTGTTGCCTTCTGGAGGTTTTAATAGTAATAGTTATGTTAATTTTCAGTTTCGGTTTCAAGTTGCAGACATTTTTGTGAACAGTTAGTGGATTAAAATGTTTGGGTTGTTTGTATTCTAGACTCATCAGAAATATCTAAAAAATGAAAATTAAGATGGGAAGTATAGGTTAGGCTGAAATAATGGCAGAAATAATAGTGGAAAATGGGGTAACTCAGAGTGATTCAATTTGGAAATTTTTTACAATTGAAAGGATTACAAATAGTTTTCTAGTTTAATAAGATGGAGGTTAGTCATGATAAAATTTTTGGGATGAACTTCTGTACTCCTGTACTTTTCAGCTTGAGCAAAAAGGCTTTATGGAATACATGGACCCCAGTCGTAAACACTTTTTACTCCAATTTTGAAATAATTGGTTTTAGTAGAATTACTGAACAGTTGTTAATAAGAAGTATTTACTTTTAAAACGTTTGGTTAGAAACAATTGGTTGTTGCTTTAGTCGGTAACCAAAGCTGTTGCATTAAATAATACTAATGCTTTATGGGAAGTTGTAATTCTTGAAGATCATGGGTGTGAAAGAGATCCCTGTAATCAGAACTTCTTGTCATGCGATTGCCTTATCACCTGATTATTTTTTTGTTAAGATCTCACTATTAATTGCCTAATTTAAAGTTGAATTTATTCTTCAAATGCATTAAAATAAACCAGTGTTTGTGTTGGAAATTTTCTAAACATACATGTTGTATGTGCGCTACTTCCTGATTTAAGGTTCTGGTAAATAATACTGTTCTGAGTAGGAGTGAAAATTCTCATTTGGAATGAAGAAATCGCCACTAACTTCTTGGTAAATTTCATCCAGCAATAGTTTCTGAGTTACACAGCATTTAATCAAGTCTGTTATGTAGATTTTTGATGTTTTGATTTGAAGTGGTTTTGGTACAAGAGACAGTACAAGAAGATTGGAATTTAATCTTGATTGTCAAAGGTAGTGTTACAGCATTTAAATAAAAAGTGCAGCTCAGGTAATCAAGTTAATATTCTGTAATTTAAATCATTAAATGCTGTGTTATTGAAGTGTTCATATCAGCAAGGAACTGCTTTTGCTTTTGATATATAGCCTGCTTGTTTAATAGTAATGAGAACTTCTCATTTGTTTCTTAGTTTGGATGTACTTCCGAGGGTGACTTGCCCAAATCATCCAGATTCCATTTTAGTGGAGGATTACAGAGCTGGTGATATGATTTGTTCTGAGTGTGGGCTAGTAGTAGGTAAGTAATTATTCATATTTTTATAAGTTACCATGTAACCTAAATGGTGTGTGTAGGTTTGTGCTCTCTTGGTGCCCAAGTGTGGGTGGTAGATTTGATGGGGTGTTTTGTTTTGTTTTTTTTTTTCTCACGTGGGGCTTAGGTTTTTTTGTGATTGTCCATTTGCTAAAAGCTTACTGTTTTGAATTACCTGTCTTCTGGTAACTTCTTGCATTATGAAAAGAATCAAACTCTCTTTAAAGACTGAAAAATTAAAATGTGCTGTAATAGGAATTAGAGTATTGTGCTGTCTAGTCCAGTATTCTGTCTTTAATCATGACTCTTCTTTCATTCGGGAAAGCATGAGCTGTTATAAAAGCTCTCTGTGAAATGATTTGCTTACAAGAAAAAAAATCAACACAACACCAAACCCCAATCAACCTCAGTTTCCCAGTAGCTAGAGGTTATTTTCTGACCTGAAAGATTTATCTTTATATGGTTGCCAGCATGTGTGCTTGTTAGTCACTTCTCCCAAGGCTTTTAAGACTATCCTAACTTTTCCCCTTGGAATTTTGTGGAGCTCTTCTACTTAGTTTGTGTTAGCAGCAAGTTCTACAGACTAAACTGTATTTCTAAGTATAATGGAATATTTAAAATTAAAGACCTGCTAGGCATTGTCTCTTGTTTGAATGAGAAAGAGGAAGTTGTCATGGAACCTGCTGCATATACATTTTTATGTATCTTTTCTAGGATGAGCATCTTACATGCACCATACTGTCTTTTTTCCTTTTATCTTGGGAAACTTGCAATGCTTATATTATGATCATCCTTTAAACTTCATTGATTTCTGTAATTTTTTTTAGGCCATTATGTGAAAAAATACTCCTTGAGGATGCATGTTTGGGTGATTCATTCAGTGGTGCTAAATATTTCAAATTGTTTACATCCCTCTTTCCTAGACTGTGGTGGTTTTGTTTTGCCTTGCTGAATTCAAAAACTTTCATAAAAAGCTGAAAGTTAAGGATTTTTTGGTGAAGGTAGTACTAATTTAGCCAAGCAACTAAAATATGTATTTTTATGCAAAAGCAAACTTCTACATTAATTATTAAAGTAAATGTTTAAATATTTAAACTTGAGTATCAGTTTCCTTTAAAATTATGAAACCATTAAAACCTCTTAACGGAAGGGTTATAACTGCTTTGTTAAAAAGAAGGGCTGGTTTAAATCGCATAAATTCTGATAAAAGTCAATGAGTCAGAATGAATTTGCTGCTTAAAAATTCAAATATCCATAGCAGTATTTCCTACTGAAATGTGATAGGAAGCTTCTAAGTTACTGCTTAAAAATAGTTTGATGCATTTTAGGTCTTTGTGTGGCTGTCATAGAGATTGAGCAAAAGTTTAGAAAAGCCCATCTTGATCAGTTCATCACTTTCAAGATAGTTCTGGTGTTGGGAGAAGAGGAAAAGCTTTTTCTTCATAAATGTATTTTTTTAATTTAGAATCTGCCAGAAGTTTCACTTCATCTACCTTCTGTTACCTAGTCACAAGGAATTCTTGCCTGAAGAGTTTATCCTCTGGTTTTTCTGAATTAATAGCATTGGTGAATTCTTAAGTTCAAAATGTTAGCATTTTCAATGAGCAGGATCATTAGAATGTAATAGAAACTGTTTCTGAATTGAGTTTTTAATATGTGTTTGTAATTGTCTTAGTGCAGTTTAATGCCAACATTATTGGTAGGATAAAAAATGTTTTTTAGGTAAGCATTTCTGTGGATTTGTCACCAAAAGGCTTTAACAGTGTTGTGCTGGTTGTTCTCATTCTGTGTTGCATTCCTTCAGCTACTTAGCTTACCTCTGTCCAATTTCTTTAGCTAGGGTATCCAGCAGATAATTTGGAAGACCAATTAAATAGGATGGTGATAAGTAATTGAAGAGCACATGACCAAAGAGAAGTGTGAGCACTAAATATTCTCACCTGGTCTGATTAGAAATTTAGAGAAGGTGTAAACCAGATCCAATCCTTGATGCTTGTTTTGTGGAGATGCTTCTGAAGTAGGAATATTTAAAGGAGTGAAGACAAAATTTAGTTTTCATGTGTTCCAAATGCAACTTTTTTGTATTTGTTGCAGATTCCATGAGCTAAGTTCCCCTTCAGAGAGTAACGATTTCATTTCCTGTTTTTACATAGGAAAGTTTTGTTTCAGGGCTTGTGTGCGTCATGATCACATGTGAGCAGAGCCCACTGAAAATATATTTTGGGATGGACTAAAAGTTACTGAGATCTTTCAGTGAAGGGGATCATTTAGAACAGTTAAGAAACAGAAGGAAGTGCTACAGGTTTATTTAAAAATACTGATTTTTAGTCTCTGCAGAGCTCTGCTGGTGTAAATGGTAAATGCTGAATTTGCGCTCTTTACTGCTATAAAGCACATACTGGTGTGATTTCACTGAGTTGTTTTTTTCAGTGTGTGCAGTTTAGCTGTAGACAGGGCTGATAGTCTTTGACTTAACTAAGTGTATTTGCATTTGATATTTTTCTTGCTTGCTGTGGTAAAATACTGAAATTGCTTATTTATGGAAAGTGTAATATTATATGTAGAACTGTGTTGCAGGATAAAATAGCTGGTACATAGATAGTTTTCAGGTTTATAATCAATTTTCTGGGAATAGGAGGTTAAATGAGTATTATTATAAGTGATTTTGCATTTATAAGGTCTGCAGTTGAAAGGGTAAAGCAGTAGAAAATTTTGGGGGAGCAGGAGGCCAGGACAAGGAGGAGCTGATCTCTTTATCAAGTGAATTCCATATTTTAGGCAGAGCTGTATGTTGCTAAAGGGATACTTTGGAAATACTTTCTAAAGGGATTTTTGAGAAAGATTTTTTTTTTATCAGACTTGTTTTCTACCTATAGGTTTTATTTTTAGTCTCAATAAGGCTTAAATTTAAGTTAAATCTAGTATGCTGGGGTTTTTTTGCACAGTATTTCTGATGTGTTCTAAATAAACTGGTGTTTTGCTGTGCAGGATTAAAATAATTTAATCTTGTAATAATGTTATTATAACTGAGGGAGTGTATTATTGTTTCAAAATACTGCTTCATTCTACTAAAATATCTCATCTGCCTTTTCATTGTTACCTTTTTTGATTAGTTTGTATTCTGTCTTTTTGTGGTAATTATTTCCAACTTTTTAACTTTTCCTTCTGCTAATTGCCTTTTGCTTGAAAGGCACTTGGAGACCTAAATTACAATTATCCATGGAATTTTGGTATTAGTCTGGATTGACATGCATTTGAGACTTAACAACTCTGTCCAGGTTTATTTGCTGTGACAAGAATTGTGTTTTATTGTCCCTACCTTTCTTCAGTCATTCTAAGCTATGTGCCACAGTAAAGGTTCATGGGATGTGGGAGAGTTCATGGATGGAGTTCTTAGGGCTTGGTTCTGTGTTCATTTAAAATGTTCACCATATCTCATTCTCCAGACAGAGCTGGTGGGGGGAAAAGCATGTTGTTCAAGAACAGAGGGCTTAGTAAATCCTCTTTCTTGACAGGCAAATATTTTGCTTACTACCTTATAGGCAGTAAAAAAGGCTGGGAATCAGCTGACATGCCAGAAGGGACTGAAGAAAGCAGAGTGCAAGTAGAAGACAAGGCACTGAATTTTCTTGATGTAGCAAGGTGGTGATGTGAATTTCAGAGGAGGATAAGAACAAGTCCAGTGGCATGTACGGCTGTGTAGTATCTCAGGTATTAGGAATATCTCAGGCTAGGAATACCTTTCTAAGACATTCCTTAAACTTCTGTATAGATAGCTTCATTAAATGTTGTCTTAGTGTGCAGGAGATAAGCAGTGAGGAATTTATTTTCAGGGTGGAGTAAGTGATTTTCTCTAATTGGTTCTCTGTCTGCTTCAGTAGGCAGGCGTGGCTGAGAGGAACAGTGCTCTTGTATGGATCTGTTTTGGGCAGTCTTCTTTGATAAAAAAGCAGAAGCCTGTCTGCAGCTGGTGAGGATCCTTGGACATAGATCAACTTGCTAAAGCTTTGAATCAGATTATGACCAATATTCAGACATTTATGCCATGTTCTCTGTATACCTAAGTGTTCAGTTGAAGAATTTCCAGGGAAAAATATTCAATAGACTGTGGTTAGCAGTAAGGCTGTTACAAAAATCTGTCTGAGGATTTGTTTGGCTGACACTTCTGACAAGTTTGAGATCAAAATGGTGCATTGTAAATTCAAGTGTGATCCATGAAGAATAGGTAAGATTTGACTATACTACAGGGTGTGGTTTTTTTTTTGTTTTTGCGGGGTNAGGGGTTTCACAGTTCCCTCTCAGCTGGCCAGTTCATTATTTGGGATGTTTGTCATTGGCAAGATTGCTTGCTTCTGTATAGCTGCATGTTTTTTCTGAAAACCAAAGAAACCTTTTGTTTTTTCAAACGTTTGTAGTATCCAGTAAGTGGGGAAGGTGCTTAAGTACTTCTGACTTGGATCCAGTAGAGGGCAGTTACATTCTTAGGGAAAAATCTTTTAGTATTTGGGTGTATGTTCAGGTTTACTCCTTTCTGCAAGTATCATCAATCTTTCAAAGTAAAATATGAATTCTTAATTCAAAGTATAGCTTAAAAAGTAGGCAAAAATCTTTAGATATGGATGTGTATTAGTAGCCTTTACATGCTTGGTATCCAGACTACTAAAGAGTGTCTTACAAAAGTTGGTCCTTGGAAAAGACTTTGTCTTCAGAGGAAAGGTAATTATAAAGGATACTGAAGCTTGAAGACATTCTGAATAGTTTACTCTTGCATGAACATTCATAGATTTATACAGGAAGTTTATTATATGAAGGAAGTAGCCTACTTGCCTTTCTCAGCCAGCATTTCCAATAGTCTGTTTTAAATCTAACCCTTTTCAGCTTTAAAGGCAAAGAGTCTTGCTTCTAGGTGTTTGGCAATAATACTTGTAGGAGTGGAAACAGACTTTAGATGTTAAAAGTTAGCATCTTTTTCAGGCTTTGTAATAAGCACTGCTCTTAGCATGAAATTTCCTGGAGGGTGGAGGAGGCTTTCTAGTTAGTGGATTTTTGGCTGGTGACCTAAGGTATTTGAGGGCCACTAATGCTTCCATTAGGTGAAGTACTAGATTTTTCTAGTTACAGTTTGAATCATCCTATTTAGGGAGTGGTTCTTGCTTCCTTACCAGGCTGACAAGGTGATTAGGCAAATAAGAGCTAGAAACAGCCTGGACTCCTCTGATGGAAAAAGAGTCTCACATTTTGTGATGTAGGGTAGATCAGGCACAACATTTTTAATTGAGAGTGTAGTTTGGAGCATCCTTTGCAATTATTTGAGCAGGTAATCTTTTAAAGGTCTCAAGTCCTGGGGAGGTGGAACTTCAGCTGACCAGACTTGTCCACCTGATCATTTAACATTTCTACTCTCATTTGCTTCCTCCAAAATTATTATGCAAGCTGATGGCTTAGGAAGCCTGTAAGTCCTTTTAGATCTGTCAACATTTTGATATGCAGGAGCTGCTAAGCCTTTGTTCTTGTAGCAGTCATTTGCCTGCGGTGCTGTACTGTCTGTTTCAATCCATAGTTGCCTTTTGGTACTGGTGTGATGCTGTTGATGTCTGGCAACTAGTTCAAGTAATCTGTGGCTTTTTTGTTTGCTTGCTTGTGGGGTTTTTATGTTTTGTTTAGCATCTGAAAGCCTGCTTTAGTTATTTTAACTGTCTTGTGAATAGACTGGTGTTGCTGGTTGTGATGATAAATTTGTGGTGGCAACAATTCATTGCAAACAAGATAATTTTTACAAAGAATACTAATGTGTTACTAAAGGCTGGACATTTTGTAAAAAAAGTCGTGACTGTAAAATTACGTGTTCATTTCTTTTTTCCCCTCCCTGTGAATTTATTCTTTGGTAACATTTAATACATCTGATCCTTAATACATTTTCTAAAGCTGAAAAGTGGAAAAAAAGGTTGTGTGTTACTATATGGGGCAGTATGTAAATTAATAAATGGAATATGGAGTAGATCTGTGGAGTACTGTATCTAGCTCTGGGCTTCTCTTCACCAGGAAGAGAGAAGCTTGCTGGAGTGCAGCAGAAGGTTGCAAAAGTGATTTAG
>VZUA01089845.1:11081-24125 GCA_013401035.1 Horornis vulcanius
GCATTTTGTGTAACTTCTTACCTTGCTTACTCTGGAGTATATCTGAGTGAGTGCTGATGATTTAGCATTTATTTGGTGCAAATTAGATTGAAAGTCACCCTTGGGGCCTAATTAAGTCATGTTATAAACAGGGCAGTAAGTTAAATACTTGGAGTAGATTTTGCAGATAACAGGTACAAATAGATGCAAATAAATTTAACTTTTCATTGATATGGGAATTTTAATTGCAGTTGTTGGTTGCTGTTGGGGTGACTGCCAAGAGCTCAGGACCATGGGCCGTGAAGTTGTGCTGTTGACCCTGCACAATCCATGCCATCCCATCTCTGCTCACTGTGTTTCATGTTGTGCTGGTTGTTTCCTCTTCCTCTTCTGCAGTTGATCCAAAAGAAGATATAAATGCATTTTTTGATTAGTCTAAGCAAGGGGATAAGATTTAAGAAATTTTCCTAAAGATCTTCTGTGTAGTTGACAAAATATTTTACGGACAGGCTTCAGTTTCCCAGTTACACCAAATGCAATCACTTCCTGACTGATTAAATTTAAATTTGGCAGAATTGATTAATAATTCTAATGTAATGTCTTCTACCTTGTTCCTGATAGCTAAAGGTGGCTGTGAAAAGTTTTTATACATCTTCCCTTCCGTTTCCCTGATGGATGTTCCTGCAGTCAGGGATAAGGTGCCAAGCTCAGCATCAGCCACTTCTCACTCACAGAGGCTCTGCTGTGGCCACAGGCTGAACCCTCAGCAGGGTCTCATACTTAGTGATGGGCATGGAGACCTCACAAATGTGTCATTGCTGTGCTCAATGGAGGAAACCACCCCTTGCTAGAGCACTGGCAAGATGTGTGTGTTTCCAGCTTGGCTAGTTTTATATTCTGTTAAGTTTTAAATATTGTTTCTTTTAACTAAAGGCTCTATGGAAGTAATAGGGAGCTTGCCTTTTATTTTCTGTTTGATTGAATCTTGAATTCAATGTTAAAAGTTAGAGATAAATTCATATTAAAATCTCTAACTCTTTCCCCTAAAGAAATTTGATAACTAAACTCCACATATTTTCTTCTTGTAATGGCTGATTGGCTTTTAATAATCATAGTGTTTCTGAAGACTGCTGATGTAAAAGGAAAAAAGTTGTTAACTTTTATAAAAGTATTTGTATTCACTTTCACAGGATGATTACTGCAAAGTGCTTTGTGCAACTTTAGTTAGAGAATGTCACCTTGTGGCTACTGCTCTTCCAAGGAGTTTACATCTGATAGGAGTGATCCTGCTGTTGTTGAAGATGGCAGCAAAACCTTTCCAGAATGAAGCAGCTCTTGTAGCTGGGACAGGTGACATTTGCTCTGATTGCTGATTTGTAGGGAACTGAGGCCTTTCCTCCCAAAATCAGAGCAGAGGATTGTGAGGGGTGGTGTGGTTTGTTGAACTTGAGCTGTACTCCCACACAGTAGTGCCCAGAAGTCCTTAGCAGTGTGTGGCTTCTCTGAATCTTTTTCCCCAAGAACAGCTCTGTCATTTTTATCACCCTCGTGCTCCAGTGCACGTGGCAGAGGCTCGTAGGGCACCGAGCTGCTTTTCACTTGCCATAAAAATAAAAGAGGGCCTGGGGAGCCCCTGTGCAGCAGCTGGTGATGCTGTTCCAGTGTGCCTGACTCATCCTGGGCAGCTGGTCCTTTGCCTCTGCTGTGAGTCTCATGACACGTGTGCAGCATCTCCCATGAGTGCTGTTTTTGGTGAACTGAGCGGAAGGTGAGTGCAGGCATGGTTGAGGAGGTGGAACAACCCATTCTTCTGGAGGCATTTGCTCCCATGATGTGGCAGTCCTGTTCTGGGCTGGTGATGTCCATCAGTGAAGCTCAGACAACCATCTTCAGGGCTGGGGGCCCAAACTAGAGCAAGCCATGCTTCCGTTTTTTAAATTTTCAGCTAAAATTGAACAAAGCAGCAAAACTAACTTCCTCAAATCAGGCAGAAGCCTAAAGTGTAACTTCTGCTGCTCTACCTCAATTTAAAGCATTTGCTCTGATTACCTGGTTTGGAGGTCTTTATGGCTGATCCATTTTCTCTATTTGGATTAAGAGGATAACTGAAGCGAATCATTGCCATATAAGATATGGAAGTTCAAATGTAGTTCATGTTTAAAAGGGTTTATAATGAACTTCATTAAAAATGTCTACTGATTACCTCTGGTGAACTGAAGTGCATATTATAAAAGCTACTGATTTAAAGTCCATCTTACATAAACTTCTATATTGAGAACTTAAAATTTTTTTTCAATATAAATTTGGACCAGCTCTTAAAGTGAGATTACACTCTGGGTTTTTAGGATGTGGAGATTCCAAAGATGGGTATCTCCACTTTCTTTCAGGTGTCTTTGTAGATCAGAAGTGCTGTGCCTTAAACTACTCCTAAGGAATCTAGTGATGCAAGGTTTTACATGGTATAAACCCTCTGTTGAATAGATAGAGGTTTCACATGAAGTTTCCTAGTCACACATTACTCAGAGGAGCTTGCCACTGTTCTTGCTTTGAAACGCTTAAAAAAGCTGTGGTTTGACCTGAAGCAAATGGTTGAATTCCTCCAGCTGGGCTCTATCAGGAGTTTTGCATTCCCTGTTCTGCTGAGCATAGGTGTCACAGCAGGTCCACAGCTCCTGAACTGGTTGTTAGGCTTTGCTCAAGAGTGGTGGAGCAGAGCATCACCCGGTCCCTCACTGTGCACTTCTGTGAGGCTGCACCTGCTCTGAAACAGCCATGTCTGTATTCAAGGGTAGCTAATACTGAACTGTGCTGTGAGAAGTCTGTAGGAATGGAGACCTACAAACCTGGGAAGAGCTCAATGTGTAGAAGTCTGTCTGTGTGTGTGGGTTTTCTCTTCCCTCTGAGGGTCTGTGGGGACTGACTGTGCCTTAATGTGCCGGTGTTTGGAGCTGTAAGCCCAGATCTCTGGGGAAGGGCAGCTGAACAGCAGCAACTGAGGGTGCTGTACTGCACATTATCTTGTGGGAACATAACTTTGTCAAATGAAAAGCTTTAAGGCCAATGGCTTTAACTTATCCCATTTCCTTTTCATCTCAGGGAATTTTTTTTTTTTTTTTTTTTTTGGAATAAGCCTAATACTCATGATGTCTCACTGAAAAATGGCTCACAATTATTTTATGAGTATCAAACACTGCAGAAGGAATGTGGGCCTTGTACCTTGGCTAGAAATAATTGACTCATTAATCTTAACCATGTCGAGCCCACCACATGGGGGTCAAACATAGTTTAATCCTAATAGGTGGGAATATGTCAGATTACACTCCAGTTCTGACAGTTATTCCTCTCCCTGGAAAATTTGCTAATATTTTTACAAAGAAATTAGGAAGAAAGAGAGTAAAAGATACTAAGAAAGCTCTAATACATATACTGAGACAAAAAAGCAATGTGGTAGAATTCAAACCTTTACGAATGGGATTTTGAGGAATATTAGATCAGAGCCTACAAATGAGAAAAAGAAAAGGGAAGGATATGCCTTTTTTTGAATTTGATTTTGCCCTGTACTGGGTGCATGTTGGTCTGTTTCTTATCCTTTTGGAAATGGTTCTTCACTCGTGTACTTGTCAGTCTCTACTCCCTGAATCTGATGCTTAATGATGTACCTCAGTACAAAATAATTTTTAAGCTTGAATATGTCTTCTCCTATCAAATCTGCATGTTACAAAATGCCACATTGCAATGTAGTGGTTGTGATACAGTATTGTAATTTAAATAATGTTTCTAACCATTGGCGAGTACAGCTCAGGGTCTGGTAAATAATAGATGGAAATTACAGTCAAAATGAGAATGTTAAATAGTCATTCCTAACAGATGGTCATCAGAAGTCATTCAGCTTATCTTTTACAGACAGCACAAACACAGATATCTGTGCTTCTGCTGAATCAATTTTTACGTGAGCTCCTTGAAATTGTGGAGCAGTGTCCCAGCACTAGTGGCAGCTCTGGGAAGTCCCAGATGGGTGGGTCTGTGTGTTGGCTGAGCACTGAAACACAGATCTGAGCATGGTGGAATATGGACTCCTTGCCTTCAGGCTGCTGCTCTCAAACCTGTGTAAAAAGAATTGATTTTGCTGAAGAGAAAGTCTCAGGTTGTGGGCTGAGTGAGAGTTCAGAAAGGTATGTTCTTCCTCCTGGCCCTCCTTCCCTCCATCCTGGAGCAGAGGGGCTGTGTGTACTTGGGCTGAGGAACTGGGTATTAGAGCCACATCTTATCTCATAAATCAGGGATGATTGACACCTGAAACTGCACCACGGCCACTGGTGGCGTGTTCTGCACATGTTGTACAAAAACTGGCAGTAAGCCCATCAGGCTGAATTTCAGACTCCATGTAACAAACACTTCCCTACATTCTTGTGAAGGAAAAAGCTGCTTTAGAGCTCTAAATGAGTTAGTTACTGCAGATGGAGTCTCCTTGAAAAGTGCTTCCCAAGCTCTGGTGTGCAAACTTGCAAACTGTTCCTGTCCTTGACTCTGCAAGCAGCTGGCTCTTCAGTCTGTATTAAATATAGGTTTGGTGGTTTGGGTTTTTTTTTTAAGTTTTTGTGGGGTTATTTTTTGGTTTGTTTTGTTTGTTAGATTAGGAAGTTTGGAGAAAGTAGGTATGAGCCATGACAGAGAAGGAATGGTGGCTGCTAGACCTGTTCTTTGAAAAGAGACTGCTAAAAGTAGGAGATCAGAGGTATCATGTTCTTTTTATCCGTGTATGTATAGTATGTGTCTGGATTGTCATTAAAGGGCCCAGAAAAAAAGAGGAAAAGCCTTAAACATTCTGTCCTGCAAAAGAAAAGGCTGGGAAAGTTTTGTACATGCTTTGTGGTAGTGCTCTCATTTCCCCCAGACAGCTTGGGTTATACTGTAGCTAACCAGGGGATTGTAGGGACAAAAATCCCCATGTGCAACCAACGCAGGAACATCCAGCAGTACAACATGGTTTGAGAGGTGAATTTAAGGACTTTGCAGAGAAGTGAGTTTGGACATGTAGTTGGTAGTCACCATTATTTTTAAACCAATAAAGTAGTAAAAAAGACGTTGAAATAAAAAAATGCCAACTGAGACAGCTTCAGAATCAGATTCTATTTAGCAGTGTTACACAGGAGATAGATGGCCATGAAGCAGGGGCTGTCAGCTGCTGGTGTTTCACTCGACAGCAAACTGAAAGATGAGTGCTTGTGCTGTCTGATACTGATGTTGGAGTCATTGGGGATTACAGATGTATGAAGACAGACATGAAAAAATCAATATGATTTGGGGTTCCAGAAGTTGCCACCACTTTATGAAAATGGTGCTCTGTGTCTCTCAGGAGGAAGAGGTAACTTCAAGGTCACAGGAGATGGTTGCACTGTGCTGTGGCGTGATAGGTGATAACACATGTGAATTGCAGGAGCACAGGTGATGGCTCTTGAGGTTTCATGAGTTCTCCACAGCTCTGATAACTTGAAATGAGAAATGTTAAGGCTTCAGGATTTAACACAACTCAGACAAATATGTTCTCCAGTGATGCTGATTTTCAGAGTGGAATTTTATCCCAGGAGCAGCCTGGGTCTCCTCAAGGACTGATTGTTGTTGGCAAACTTGTGTTGTAGTTTGACTGTGCCTATTGAGATGGTCTGTATTGCTTAGTTACAGAAAGGAGGACATGGTGAGAACTCTTGAGGACAGGTTCTGCCCATCAGGGCTTTCTCAGACAGAACATCTAAAAGGTGTCAGAGATTGGACACAAAATACATCAGGGCCTCTGCAAGAGAGAGAAGCAGTGAATTATCAAAAGTGGCCAGATCTTGTGGTTCTTTGCACTCAGCGCAGAAAATACATTATCAGAAACACTGATACCCAGTGAATCATCTGTGTTGTTATATAGCAAATAATTTTTGAGTAGCTAAAACAAGCTCTATGCTGTGAGTCTAGTCAAACATATGTATGTCGACAATGATACATGATTGCTGTTAAACTTTATAAATCATTTGTAGTGAGGTAAATGAGCTAAAACCAGGCTGGAAGAAGTATGCAAATTAAAAGTAGAATGGAAATGAAGAAAGCTAGAAGGGAAAGGAGAAATACCTACATTTGTGAGAGTGCATGAGAAGAGGCTGTTCTTGTATAATATTTGCATTTGTGTAATTCTGTGAACGGGGAATGGGAGGTATTCCTAATCAGCACAGCTGTCTCGACAGCAGGCTCAGGTGAGGATGAAGAGCCTTGCTTTGATCAGAGAGAGGCAGTGCAGATAAAAGCCAGAACTGTTCTGAGGAGCACCATCCCCAGGAAAGAAGTATCAAGTGCCAGCCCCAACACTGCCCCATGTCCTGGTCTCAGCTAAGACATGGTGCCTGACAGGACAGTGGTGGGAAGGGGTTGGTTTGGTAATGGAACTCTGCAGGACAGAAGTGCTGCTGAATTCATCTTTGCTGCTGGTAGCTTGAAGGTGCTGTGAAAGGAATCTGCAGCTGAAAACAGACTAAAATTTCAGGTACACTTTGGTATTTTTCCTTTGTGACACATTTCAATGTGACACATTAAGCATGGAACCTTTTCTGGTGTCACTGACCCTGCCTGATGCTGCTGATGCAGTGGTGATGAGCAGATCCTGCTGCAAGGGATGGCTCATCACTCAGGGAGCAGGGGGACTCTTCCTTCACGGAGAATAGCATCTCACACCAAGGTTATGGACTCTCAAAAGTTGGAAGAACTTTGCTGTGAGCTTGGGAGACTGGATGAGACTGTAGGATGCCTGCTCCAGCTGATGTGAACCAGTGACCTTCCAGCAATTGATTGGACTGGCTGGTGGGAAGATGCCCAGTGGTTTAGCTGGCCTTCTCAAGAATGACTCCAGAGATGCTAATTTTTCTTATGCACGTCACCCACAAGTTGAAGAAACTGGTGTGCTCATAGACTTTGAGAGGGGTGGAGGTGCCCATCAGCTACTGGAGGTGCTTGGAAAATTCAGTGTAGTTCTCGGTGTAGTTGGATTGTGAGATTTTGCATCCCCTCAGGAACATAATCTGCAGTGAGAGAAGGCAGATAAAGTACAGTGTGCTCTGGCGTGTTGCCTGTAAGCGTGTGGCTGATGGTTGTTCATAAGATGGGAACTCATCTAGGACTGTCAGTATTGGCATTTAACTGGGCAGGAACCTTAATCCAACATAAATTGTTATGAGGCTTTCAATTCCCTCAAATTAAGGCTTCAGCAGTAAGTTTCTTTCAAAAGACAGGAAGATTTCCTAGCGCTGCGGTGTGTGATGTTATTATTTGTCTGCCCTTATGATTCAATTTTCTGTGTGCTGCTTAACTGCTGTGAGGAGAAAGGGAAAGCAATGTGGTGTGGCCATGTGGGAGAGGTGCTGCAGAGCACGTTGTGCTTGGGCACTCTGGGAATGCCAGCTGGGGCTGGCAGAGACAAAATCTTTTGCTTTGGCTCTGGGGTAGCAGCAAGATCCATGCAGCCCCTTCAGCGAGGAGGCTCCAGGGCAGCCAGGTGACAGCTTGGGGAGCTCCACCATCCACCCCATAGGGTGTCCAAGGATGGGGTTCTTGCTGCTGCCTCCCTCAGCACCCCAGCAGTACCCTGGTTTGGTTTTTCTCTGATCCAGGAGTGGATGTTACTTCAAACCATCTGTGCCCATACAGCTCTGGGGGCTCTGGGCCTTGGCCTGGATGCTCCTTCAGGGTTCATTGCCATAGTCCTCTCTTGCAGTTCTGTACTGGATATTTTAATGCAAAACATCAGGTGATATCCCCACCTCTCCCCACACCGTGCTCTTTTAAAGCATTAAGATGTGTTGAGGTGCTTCTGATTTTCTGTTGGGTTTCTGAACATCCCTTAGGACACATTCAAGGTGGTGACTGCATTTTGTGTTGCCACCATGAAAGAGACAAAACTTCCTCTTCTGAGATAAAAGAGATTCTGATATAATAGCACAATGTATAGATTGGATCCTTAAGGTAAAGAAACAAAGTAGTGCTGCATTGTAAGGGGAATATTTAGGGAGGAAAATATTTTCCTATTGTAGTAGGAGTGATTAATTTTAATTGTAGGTCTTGTACCATGCCAGTTGCAGACAATCAATTTTGTATCAAATAATATAGAATGTGTTGCCAAATTATATATGCTAATTGATTATGAGCTTGTGTGTAATGTGTTATTAAATTTTATTTTTAGCCTGGACTGTGCGTGCCTGTGTTCTGCTGCATGGTCTGAACCAAATTTCATGGTGGTAGGTGTGTCAAAGGCAATTTCATTTCTGTGTGGAATGGGGGCTGGTGTCTGCCTAGAGCAGACACAAACTCAGTGCTCCCCCGGAGGGGAAGGCTGCAGCATCCCATGTGTGGTGGGCATCCAATCTATTGCTGCTACCTGTGTGCAGAGTGGGGGTGTGGGAAGGAGTTTGGTGAGCTGGTGAGACAGCTGAGGTTGTGTGGGAAACTGGAGGGAAGCATCTAGGGAGCATCCATACAAATCCAGGCTTCAGTACATCCATGAGACACCTTCTTAATTAGGTAAAACCATAAAGGAAATAAAGATTTACATTTTTCTGTCTGATGGGATTGTACTTGAGTTAATTGATTCTAAAATGAGGCCATAACTTTTAGCAAGGAGGCTGGGTAGCTTCTGTTCAGATTTCATTTTGATAATTTTCTTAATACTTTGTTTTACATCAGAAACCCAACTTGAGATACAAGAAACCACTTTTCTGTTTGAGGCACTGGAGCACTGAGGAGTCACGATAAACAAATGTGTGAACTTGATTTCTGATGGATTTTTTTTTTCCATTTTTGCACTTTGCTGCAATACATACGTGGTTTTGTGCTGTGATATTTCTAAGAGGCTGTGGGAAATGGGGTTATTAATAAACACATTCAGTAAGTACATTAATGAGTTTATTTTATGTATATGATTGCACATCTGCATACATTACATGCTCCAGGACTTTATTCAGAAAGGAAGTTTTCCTTCTGGAAATAAAGTGAAAGGAGTTTTAACCAAGGAACATGTTTTTGAAGTGGATTAAGTTGCTAACAAATTTCATTTGAGTTCCGTGACGGCAGAATCAGGTCCAGCATTGTAATACTTCATATCAAATGGCATAAATTCCTTTGATACAGGATTTATCTAGTGCTCCTTGTAGCCTTTTAAAGAAAGATTTAGAGAGAGCCTTTAATTCATACTGAATTTCTTTTTTAAAGAAATCAAATTTTTTGTCATGAAAAATTTATATATATTACACTAATTAAGAAGTGTATGCACCAGATCCGTCTAGACGTAATTTTAGTATTTTTTTCTCCTTTCTCTTCAGCCTCTCTTTCCTCTAGTGCAGACTTTTTGAACTGAATCTTTTCAGAAGGGAATCACTTCTTTACAAAAGCTTGGGTGTTTGCACAAGCTGGGTTTTTTTTTAATATTTTTAATCTATCTTAATATTTTTCCTATCCTATAGCAATATATAATAGCTTTTATTAGGAGCCTTACAATGTCTTTTTAAATCCCCAAATAACACTTGGCATATCAGGATTGTCTATAAGCATAACCTTTTTTTTGAACATGTCTGGAAATCACAAGGAGCCTGATGGACACTTATTTTTCACAGGCTGCTGTTTTAACCCCCCTAAGGCAATAAGAAGAGACTTTGCAATAGTGTATGTAATGTGAATAATTTTGGATACGTTTCTTTCTCATTTCTCTAAGATGCCTGTAAAAGAGTCTGGCTTCTGGAGCTTCTCCTCACCTGCTTTCTGCAATCCCAGCCCATTTGCTGTGTCTTGTAAGGGGCACCTGAAATCATTGGTCACATTTGAGGGTATTGCTGAAAAGGTTAGAATGATTTTTTTTTTTTTCCCCCAGTCATTTTTTTTCCATCAGTCAAACTCATATTGCTGTGTTGGAATGGAAAGGTACAGAGGAGACAGAGTTCACTGCTTATATACCTATTTGTTTGTTAATTTAGTACTTTAAAATTCAAATTTATAGCTATAAATGATGCTTAACTGCAAGAAGAATTTACATAAATACACAATTTCTTATTTCCCTACTCTTAACACTTTCAAAGCAAGGTGATTTCCATATTTAAATTACACATCATGGCTTCAGTAAAGGTTTTGGCCTGGATATATGTATTTTCAGGATGGGTCTTTGGTCTGTTTAATGCAGGAAGTGAGACTGGATGTGCACAGCGATCTCCTTAAATGGTGTCAGTATTTACTAGAGAAAATAAAATTACAGATTTTGGAGGAAAATAGGTATCTCTTTATTTGTTCAGAACTTAATTAAGCAGAAGTAAACAACCTTTGAATGGATTTTGAATTTGCAGAAACTTCTCTGTCTTAGAATGGAAACAAGCATGGATGTTGAGCAGATTCTGGTGGGTGTGTTTCAAGAGCTGTTAATGTAAGACTTGCATGAAGGTGTATATGTACAAAAGCAGAATTATACTGCTGTAACTTCATTCCTAATTAACCTGTTTTCATAGAATATTATGTTTATTTTTAGCTCTGAGAGCAGCTTCTGGTTCTTCTCTGATGAGAAATGCTATGTGAGACAAAAGGGAAAGCTGGTACTTTTGACTTATTTCTCTCTACAATTTTTTGCATTAATAAACAAAGGTACTTAATACAGCAAAGGTGTGAAGGGAGGAAATGAGCAGTGTTTTCCCTGTGTTTCAGTGTCTGTATGTCAGTTTGGGTGCATAAAGTGTGCACTGAAATACCACAAAAATTGGAACATTTGTTTCAAATCACTGATAAAGTTCAATGTTTGCCAGTGGAGTGTACATGGCACGGCAAGATTGTGTTAGGCTGCCAAGAGATAAGAAAACGATGCAGGGAAATGTTTAGGAGATTCATTGTAGCTGGTACACAACTATTTACTTGCAATTCCATCCCTGAGAGGGTCAGAGTCCTGCTGCCTCTGATGCAGTGATCTTCCCTTGCCTGAGCAATGCTGCTGTCCTGTTTTGGGGTCTGGGTGGCTCCCTGATCCTGGTGTACTACTTCAACAGTCTGACAAACTGGCATCAGAATGAGATGGTTTTGCTCAACCTAGTTCTGATGCTGGTACAAGTTTTGTTAGAGATGGAATCATTTCCCAGGGTCATCATTCAAATAACTGATAGCAATTGGCCTAATGCAGAAAAATAGAGGAGAAAAACTCCTTTAAACTCCTTTTTTCTTTCTCTTGGTGTAGGATAGGCTATCAGTGTCTGTATAATGTTCCCTCATGGCTTAAGTGCTGTTCCCCTGTTGATACACCAGACATCAATCTTGCCAGCAAAGAAGAGAAACACCTCTGAGCTGGCCATCAGTTCCTGAGTATATACTATCATCATTTCCCTCCTGGGAGATGTGACATCTGTCACTTATTCCTGTGGGGTTTGTGGACTATAGAGTGTTGAGAGTGACAGCTGCTTCAGTGAGGCTGGCAGCATTGATCTGAGCTTGGAGATCATGGCTTTGGTGAGGTGACCTTCTCTCAAGATGGGCTTGGCAAAGGAATCTGCAGCTTCTCTGTGTTCTATGTCGTTATGAGCCTGCCTTTCTCCCTTGTGCTGACAGCTCGTTCATCTGAAGGTAGGGTATTGATTGATATTCCAGTGCAGCTCTTCAGCTGCTGGAGGTGTTGGCCCATCACAGGGATCTGCAGGAAACCCTCCCTTTTGTGTGTGAGGCTTGCCCAGCGAGCTGCTGCCACCAGCCAGATCACCTGTGTTCATCCTGCACCCACAGCCTTGGCAGTGTCTTACTTGGTTAACAAACCTCATCAAGTGATTTTCTAAAAGCAGTTTTTTTAAGTTCTTCCCAAATAAATTCCTTAAGATTAAAAATATATGGCTTGTAATAATATCTCTATCTATTTTGTATGAGGTGGTGCATAGCTCTATCTGCCTGCTAAATGCTGCATATTGTTTAAAGCGTGTCTTGTGCTTTTTCTTATTGATTAATCTAAAATACAAATTTACAATTGATTCTCGAGTCTTGGATGCTGCTGAAAACCTCTGCTAGGAATAGACTTATATAGATGATATTCACTGCTGCTTCCAGCATGTGGAAATATACTGAAGCACTATTTTTAGATGCTTTATATGCAGTCAAAAGCTTTTTGCTCACCCTCTCGCCTGTACTTTTATTTCTTGCAATTTGGAGAGTTTTGGATTAAAATAAAGGAAAAATTAGGAACAACAATCAATTTACCCTTAGCCTTACAGTTCCTTATTACAATTGCAAATTTATCAGTGGGTAGGTACCTCTCTTTTGTAATGGATATTGAGGATAATTTTAAATGCAACTTCTAAGCTTAGCCAATTTACATAGTACTCTGGGAGATTAGTTGCTTCTGCATAAAGAGCTGTGTGCATTTCAGGGGTGTTCTAGAGCCCTCTTTTGTGTTTTTTTTAATGTTTGTTGTAATAATCATTGATTTCCTTAGCAAGGTGTTGACCTCTAAGTAAGTATTGCAGATTGAAGCAGGCAAACTTTGGAAAATTGCTTGGAAGTCTTTGGTTGGAGCAGTTTTTCTCAACTCACAGTTGTATTGTGTTTGAAAGATTGGGTTGGGGTCCAGGAAGACTGCTGGATTTTATGTTCTGTGCAAGCTGTTTCCATGCTTCTGAGTTTGGAGTTCTTTGGTTCTGGTTTGCTGTTGCTTTGGTTTTTTCCCACCATCAAATGATCTTCAGCGAAACAGAAGCTGCATTTTTCCTGTCTTCTGTCCTTCCCTTCTACCGCTGTGTACTTACTTTCTTTGTTTTTTTAAGCCATTAACATCACTAGCATCAGGACAGAAAATGTGAGAGCCACTAAATGGGATTACATTAAAATGATGATTTAATTGAGCTCTTACACACGATAAGAAGATTGTCTTGTTTTGCTGAACTGCAGTTTACAGAGAACCTTGGCAAGAGGATGCCAAGTTGCTTTTGGCACTCATTAACACCAAATCCAAATCACTGCTAAATTTGTTTAGCAGGAAAAGTAACAAATAGTGGAAAAACAGAACCCATGATTCTAAGTGTATTTATATTT
>VZUA01089845.1:45405-64448 GCA_013401035.1 Horornis vulcanius
TTGGTTTTCTTTCTTCTTTGTTCCTTACTGTTTCCTATCCACATTTCCACCCTTCTGTTCCATGAATCTCAAAATTTTATTACACATGGTTCTGCTCTACTTCACCCATCTTATTCTATTTCTGATATTGGTATTATCATCTGGTCTTATTTTCTCAACAACTCTATCCAGCTTGTCTTGGAATTGTGGAGATGCACCTGTTGCCTTAATTTATAACCATTTGCAGGGGTTGGTCAATTCATGTTTAGGTGAGTGAGACATTTCAAACTTGGTGGAGACCTTCTGTCCTCAGCCAGGAAATACTGGACAGTTTGGTAGAGTACAAGAAAAAGAAGAGTTCCCTAAAAGCTGGATAAGCTTTCTTATGCTGGAACATCATTTTCCAGCCTGGTCTTACCTCCAGTTGCTTGAGGTCTGCTGCTGGGCTTGATAAATGCCACGGCAGCTTATGGCACACCCACCTGGGTCCTGTCCTTATCCCACCAGGCTGAGAGCTCCATAAATGGGACATAGCTGAAGGACCTGTGTCACAGAGAGTGCCAGCCAGCATCAGAGATGTTGGACTAGCTCCTGGAGGAGTCTGGGATGCTGTTTAGAGATACAAAAATACTTAAACTGGTGCTGTTTTTCCTTGTCTTTAAAACTTGGCTTGTTTATTAGCTCTGGTTTCCTGTGGGGAACTATAGACAGCAGAGGGAGGTTCTTGGTGGCACTGCTTAAAGAAGGAATCCTTGGCTTATTATATTTTCCTAGAAAAGCACTCCAGCAAGCAGTACAGGCAGCACAGAGTACCAGTCCAATTAAAAAGGCAAGCAGAGGAGGAACTGAAATAAATGCTGATATTAACACTTGATGTGCTTGGAGTACGAGTTCCTTGGCAGAGGTGGGCTCTGAGCCTGGCTGTGGGCTGGCTGCCTTCAGGGGGGAGCTTTTGCAGCATGTGCCCAGTCATTTTGTTATTGTTGGGCTTGCACAACTATTTCAGCAGCTCTTTTATAGTAAGGCTGCCTGCTTTACCAAACATCTTTGTCAACCAGCATCAGATGTTCAGTAGGTGGTGGTTTAAACTAGATTACACAGGAGATTCACACTAATCTTTTAATGTCTCTCTTCTCTTCTTGAGAATAATAGTTTTTGAGAATAAGGTGCTTTTTTCTGCTTTTTGTTGGTATTGGGAAAAGTATGTTAGGTTTCTTATCCTTTGCTTTCCTCAATAGTTACTATGGGAACAGAGCTGGGGGTCACAGGGGAAAATCTGCAAAAGTGGTTTCTTTTAAATTTTTCATTTAAAAAATAAAAAGATAGCTTATTATTGGAATTGTGGTACTTTTCATTCAACTTTGTTGGACTGTATTGTTGTACATATTTCAGTCACAAAAGAAGCACAGTGAGTGGCAAGAAAAACAGATGGGGATGTTTTTGTAGTTTTTCCTTGGGGTTAATATTTTTTAAATTGAATGCAGCTGTTGGAAAGATTTCTGTTGTTATGTATAGGCGGAGCATTAAAAATGGATGATCACATTTTCAGCCTGTTTTAGTGGAGTACTAGATTTAATTATTCTGCTGCCCTTGTTCAGAACCCTGCAGTTTTTTTTTTAAATAAGTATATCTTAAGGGTTTTACTTCGCCACTTAGTTGAATGATTTCAGTGTATAAGGGTAATCACTTCCTCATTCAGCTGTTGTGTAGAGCACAATTGTGGGTGAAAATAACAGAAAATTGTATTAGAAATCCCTAAAATACATGTTGTTGCTCTCAGTATGCAAGTTATGCTGCTGACTCTTTCTAGGGACTCCTCATGAGGTTTGGGAAGTCTGCCCTCTGATACCCTTATTCCCTAGATTTTTTTTCTTCTTCTGTTTTTGAGAATAGTCCTGTCATCATTATTTTTTTTTTAAAAATCATTTATTATTTTTCTTTTTTTTTCCAAAAAGAAAAAAGAATTTCTTTGGAAATTTCTTAATTCTTTGAAAAAGAATTCTTTCTTAGTTTCAGAAAATTTGAATGGCAAAAGAACAGGAACATGAAATACAGAAGTTAGAAGGGCCATTTCATGGCAATCCAGGTTATTTCCATAGTCTTGACATAGTTTAATTCAATCACCCTCAGCTAGTGGATGGATGTGATGAAATGACCACTTAATGCAGGAGTTTTGAATGTCAGAGCATCAGTTTGCCTGTGCTGAGACCAGTCCAGTGCAGGGTGTGATTCCAGAAGCACTCTCTGGTCCTTGCTCTCGATGACACTGCCTGGTCTCTACCTCTTTGCAGAATTCTGCAATTCCTTCTTCCAGAGACTTTTTAAAGCTCATGGTTAAATGTGTCTCTGTGTAGTACTTGCGTGTAATAGTGATTTAGGATTATAGAGCTAAGTTTGGAAAAGCATGTTAAACCCTCATTATAGTGGTTCTAAATACATTGGTTCTGTATGCTGGGGGTGAGTTGTAGACAGTTGTTGAAGCAGATCCAGCTTTTGTGTGGCATGTCCTGGAAGGCCAGCCATGAAAAATCACTTTTCAAATGAGAACTTAATAAAAACTTTCCTGCTCTTGAACGCTAAGCCCTGCTCCCCGTGCGATTAGTGGTTTCATTTCTTTCCCAGCAGTTGGGTAATGATTATGGCTCCAGATGCTGCAGGAGTGATAAAGAGAGTGATTAATTTCACTTGAAAGGGCATATGTTCAAAGAGGAGCCAGCCCAGCGCCTCCAACGTGGAGCCCACGCTGCTGAGTGTGTGTGCCGTGGTACCCAGCTGATCCCGGGGACAGGACAGGCAACCTCCCTGAGTTACCTTAAGCAATATATTTGCTGCTTGGTTGTTGTATTATTTTCCCAGGATCTATTTAAAAGCTCTTCACGGCTCTGTAAAGCAGTGCTGTCAGATTTTGGGCTTTGAGGAGGGGCTGATGTCACCAGCACAGCCCAAGTAACTGCGAGCGAGCTCGGGGTTGTGTTTCTACCCTGTACAGAATGAAGTGGTAATGAAAGGTTCGTATTCCCTGGCTTAGTCAACAGCAGCTTTAAAAGTGTTCCTACGCTTCATTTGCAAGAATAGTTGGCGCTGTATGACTCTGAAAAATTCTGACATTTAAAGCATTATATTTTCAATATGCTTAAAAATTAAACGTGCAAGGTAGGTACTTCTTTAAGTCTTTGTCAGAACTTCTTTGTAGTGAACAGAAGTATGAAACATGACTGGGCGTGCCACCCACGTGGTTAAATCCAGGGGATATCTGGTGTTTATTGTGTTACCACCTGAAATTTTTCACTGTTTGGTGTCTTTCGGGGTTTATTCTGTCACCCCTGAGATCCAAAGACCTTCAAATTTCAATAGTGTAATAATATCCACCTACATGTGAGGCATGTTTTACTTCTCTGCATGGTTACATTTCTAATCATAACTTTCACAGGTTTGAAGCTGCTGAAAGGAAAACTTCAGCATTTGTGACATCTTTTAACATCTTTTGACCCATTAGTTACATTTATATCACTCATCTGATTCTAAGCAAAATAAGCACTTTTCTTCTATCTGTTGAAGATCTTCACAGGGGAGACACTGCACAGGGAAAAAATATTTCTATACTTTTAATTTTCTATGCATTCATTAAATTTAGATGTGTATTAGCTGCAGAGTTTTGAAGCAGATGTCTGGATGGGGTACAGAATTAGAGTTTTTAAAGACAAGGATTAAAAGGAGGCTTTAGTGATTAAACACCAGAAACTTACTGGAAGTTCTGTTATTAACTGCAGTGCTCATAAGGCAGCACTCATGCTTTTATTGTCATTCCCTTAATATTCTTGGCTGCATTAATAAAATAATGCTGTATTCAAGCAGAAGTGAAAATGAATTTCAGTAAATTGCTTGCAGCTCTGTGTGTTCAATCCATATGGTGTATCACTAGAATAACTTATCTAAACTTTAGTATTTTCAGTTAAACTAATTCAGTACATCTGGTTTTCAATTGGCATTAAATATTTCATAACCTCTGTATAGCTGTATCTTGATTTAAAACATTGTTAGTGTGAAATTTGTGATTCTGCAGATGGGAGGTTGTGTCTGCGTTTAACAGGAGACTCACTTGGATTCATTTTGAAGTTGTAGGAATCTGATAATGAGGGTTTATCCAAAGTTTTAACTGATATTGATCCCACTTTTCTCTTAAGGAAATATCAATCCTCTATCTTCTGCATTCCTCTGCAAAATGCCGAGATGATCTTGCTTTTAGGATTGTCCCCAAACAATTTCAAACATTAGAAAGTGTGCAAAACAACCTTCCCAAAACCCTGAGTACATCCTTGCCTGCACAGCACTGGGAAAATTATCCATGTGTCTGTGTTAAATATGTTTTGTGGATATCAGTGCCTCTGTGTGTGTTTATGCATTAATTTCTGCCTGTGTTTTATGTCACCCGTGTATAATTACAGTGTTGCCATCCAGCCAAGGGCACTGGCGTGGTGGCAGAAATAGAAACAGGGCTGCAATGTTTTGAAAAGACTGGGGACGGATCAAATGAGAGACAGGGAAGTCGGAGTAAATGATGACAGTAATGTTATTGTGCCCTAAGGGTCTTGCAAAGTACAGTACTTAAAACCCAATTTTTTGCTTTGTAGATAAGTGAGCATGTCTCGGTTAAATCAATATACGTGTGCAATAGATGATAAAACTTGGTATTACATACCTCCTTTGATATTTTTCATACTTATGCTTTAAAGGTAACATTATATTTATGTTCAGAACGCTCCAAAGTACTTTATGCCTTTTGTTATGAGCTTTCCAACATGTTGCTTGGTTTAGTAATGGGAGCTCAGGCAGCCCGAAATTGTCACTCTCATGTTGGTATTTATTGATGGTTAATTGACTGCTGACCTTTGCCAGGACTCTCTTCAAGGAGCAGGGAGTGATATCAGGGGAGAGTAAATCAAAGAAATTGAAAAGCAGGTGAGAAAAAGTAACTTTATACGGTTACATTTAAATTTTGAAGCTGTTTTCTTTAGATGGAAACAAAGGTTAAAATCAAACAACTCCTCACCCCCACTGCTTTTCCCATAGATATTTCAATGTGCTCCAGTATAAAAAAGAGTTTTACCTACTCTTCTTCTTCACTGTGATTTACTTGTCCTTGATTGATTTCTTTTTTTTTAATGGATGATCCAGCTTTCAAAGTCTTCAGAATGATTTAATTATTACAGCACACAGGGTCTCAAATCAGATTTAAGTTTTTTTTTTTTTGGATATAGTTTATGGGATAAACCAGCGAACAGATGCAGAGGATGGAAAGCTGCTGGTACTCAAATCAACTGGATGATTCTGCAGGCAGAAGATTCCCCATAGACCTTAACTGAAAGGTCAGGAGGCAACCTTAGTACGTCCCATTTAATCCAATGTCCTTGGGATAAATATATTGTAACTGTGTGTCTGTAGTGTATCAGGAGCTAAAGAACTTGCAGTGTAAAAACTTGCAGTGTTCTGACTGTATTGCCAAATAAAGCTATGCTACATTCAATAAAACAATTACATAAAAAGCATTATAGTCAACTTCAATTCCAATACCAGCAGCATGATCAATCATTTTCAATCCAAGAGATGGTCTAATCGCTTTTTGCTGCTGCTTTGAAAGGTTACATTACTCAGTTATCTTGCAGCTGAGCAACCTTTTCATGTTTGCTTCATGTAGGATTTTATAAATGTTCTTTCTTTTACTCCCAGTGTTGTGGTATGGCCTGTTTAATGATAGTTAAAAGATTTCCCTAACCTTTCCTCATCCCAATAACTCTTGACAGTTTTTAAACTTTTTTGGAATTGAAGACCTAATTGTCATGATCAACAAACATGATTTTTTTTCAATCTGTTTCTCTTTATGAAATCCCCTTTTTGCTCCTGGTGCTGGTTGCCACTTCTCTTTCAGTGGAATAAGCATCCTGCATAAGTAATCTAATCTGGCTTCATCCTGCACTTGTTCCTGTGCACTCAAGGACTTCTCTTCCCTTGGCACAATCCAGCCTGGGAGCTGCTGGGCTCAGTTTGCTGTTCAGAGTCATTCCTGTGACCAGCAGTGGTTTCTCTCCCCCTCCTGTGCTTCGCTCTGGCTGCGTGGGCAGCGCACTGCAGGCTCCGTTACAGATATCTGCTGCTGGGTATTAATTGATGCTGCCTAGGAAACACCATTGAATTCCTTCCTTAAGCAGGTAATTCGGGAAGTGGTTAAGGACAATTGTGTTATCATCATTAGGACAGTACTAGTGAGTTGATACTTCAGTGCAAAGACAGAAGTGAGAGAATGGGGAAAAGATTTCCATCAAGCTCTCCTTTTGCTCCACCTCTCAAAGATAACAGGTGTTGACTGATAAAGTGACAGATGATTCAGCTTCTTTTTTTCTAAAAGTTTTATAGGTCCTGATTTTTTTTTCCCTCAGAAGCCAAGATACTTTGTGAAAGATCCTTATTTTCAGGTCTTGTGGAATCAATTCTAGCCAATACCTTACTTGTGGATGGTGCCATTTAGACAATATTAGTCACCATGCGAAAGATTAACTTTTAGGCAAAGGATGCCTCCTTTTCTTATAGGCAAACCTGAGTAATAGTTACTTGAATTACTGTACCCTGTATGCTGTTGTTGGCCCATAAATTTGTTCCCTCCCTAGACCAGTAAAATTAATGTACTTTGCATGAATGAGAGCTAAAAGGTCTGTAGCATTTTAGTTGTTTTTTCCCCATGTAAATAGCAACTGAAGCAGCTGGAAAATTTTAGCTTAAGAATAAATTATCAGAGATTTGTTCCTTTTTATGTCTTTGGTATTGGCAAAGCTGTCTTGTCTGTTAATGTATTGCTGATGGATTTTTCATTTATTTATTCACTAAATTCTAGCAGTTTCTTTATGCCCAACTCAAATACACTTTTTAGAGCCAGAAACTGTCCTGTTATCCTATGGACACACACGTGTTCTGATCTCCTTATCTTTGGGTAGCTGTTAACTCGTGGAAGATCCACACATCTGAATGAATGTCTGATGTTTTTTTATTTTTACTCTTTATCAGAACAAATCTATTCAGCCTGACTTCTATATGCTTTGTGCACTGACAGCTGCATGGAGGTGCATAGGATGTCACAGGAATCTGCTGATTGTTAATGTCATGTATTATTCTGGATTTTTTTTTTCTTTGTTAAACCAGGCTGGTAAATGCCATATGTAAAATTTCACAGCTTTTTCATAAAACCTTTCTAGTATCTTTCTGGTGAGTCTTTTGATAAACTTGCCCTTAAGCATGCATCCAAATTAAATGTGAGAACCTGCGGCTAAAAGAAGTTGCTCCAAGGCAATGATTCACAAGGATGAAAAATCAATAAAAGTTTCATTAAGAAAAGGGAAGAAAGTTTAGACAGGCTCTTTGCTTTGCTTTCCTGTGGGAAGTAGAGGGAGAAACCATTTTATTCAGCTTTATCCTTAGAAATAAGGATCATAATATGTATGGGAGTGTGCTGCAAGTGGAATTATCCTGGGGAGAAGCCTCCTTGGCTGGTGACTTGGAAGCTGTTCGTGTGGGTGTATTTATGCAGGAGGTTGCAGCATGGAACTGCTGCCACAGGGAGATGTATCCTCCCCTGGGCAGAGGTTCCCACCCATATCCCCACTCCTCAGGGGCTCAGGTCAGATCACGTTGCTGGATTTGAAGCCTGACATGAAGGAAACTGTATTTTCCACCTGTATATGGAAGGATTTCCTGTTGAATCAGCAGTCTGAGAAGTGGCCAGCCCTGCAGCAGCTGTGGGTGAGCAGTGGGAGGGCAGGAGGGGGCTGAAGTGTGCACGCCAACTCCGGCAGAGGCACCTGCTCGGGCTGTGCGTGGGAACTCCTCTCTGCTGGGAGAGTTGTCTTGTGGAAGCTGGACTTCTATAGCAACCATATTTCCCTGTCATAACTCTCAATCTTTGGGATTTTTTTAGTTTTGCTATTAAAACTTGGTGATGACACATGTTAACAGTCTCCCAGTGACGTTTGGCAGTTGTACATCTGTTTGTTTTCATTAAATACTGTTTTTTGAAAAGTTTAAGGGCTGATCCAATTAAAACACAGGATAGAAAAGCTGGCAGAGATTCTCGCAGCCAAGAGCAAATTTATTTCTCCAATCTTGTTTAAAAAAGCAGGAATGCTGGCAGGGTTGAGTAGTAAATATGAGCTGTACATCTTGTTCAGTGAGCTTTTTCTGGATGCCTTGCATGAACCGAACAAGTGAGTTAAGTGAAACACACGTGACTGAGGCTCTGACAGGGTTGTGGTGATGGATTAAAATCAGATTGAAGCTTCTGCCACCCCAGACCATCTGCCCTGCTCTTTGTTGTGCATCCCAGAACAGCAATATTTGGTCTGTTCATGAATCAGCTTTTATAAAGCAGAATTTAGCCTGGAATTTTAAAGTCATCTGAACTGGGGCTGGTTTGCTTTAATATGTTTATCCTAAATGGTTTTGGGGAGCTTTCAGACTGCCCCAGCTGTTTGACAAGGCATACTAAAAAGGGACTGTTGTATTTCTGACCTGGGTAACATGTTTGTGCTGCTTCCTCACTTGCCTCTCCCTGCTCTGTTGCTCTGTGGAAGTGCAAATGTGCACCTTGATGTGGCTGCTCTGCTCTGTGATGTGTCCACAGCCCCCTGAGGGTCCCTGTGCCAGCATTGCCTACCCTGGGGGTCAGCACAAACGCTGCTCTCAGGCTAAAGTTTCCTCAATCTACAACTGAGGTCCTGTTTACCATTTCAATCCCATAGAACCACTGAACCCATTTTTGCTACCTTAAGAGCAAGCTACAATTTTTTCCTTAAATATTTGTCTGATAGTGTGCAGTGATTGCCTAACTTGTATTTTCACCTGCAGTGCACGTGAACTGTAATTTGAGGAAAAGTTTCTTGGTTTTAGAGCAAAATTGGATTAAAGTTGATTAGCTAGAGCAAATGTGGTGCACCACAGACTGATGCTGGGTTGTGTTGAAAGCAATAAATAGGAATAAACAAGTGTATGGGGCTGGAAATCCCATGCCTGCAAGCGCCGTGGGCTCCAGGGCAACCTGTTCACCTTCCCCAGGTTGTGAACAGTGGCAAATGAACAGATTGGATCAGATCTTGTTTCAGCATCGTCTGTTTCCACAGCTGAAGCTCCCATATGATCAGATCCTATAAATTATTTAAGATGCAGAAGCTGTATAACCAGAGTCTCCCGTAAAGGTTAAGGCTCCATCTGTTCTGCCAACCTCGAGGACTGTGCATTTCATGCCATTATCTGTATTGCTGGGTGACATTAGAAGAGTCAGGAACATTCAAATGTTCCCATTTGCTGCACAGCAGTGGAAACCTCGCTGCATTAGCACCATACACCTGAGATGCTCTTGGCCCAACTTCATTCTCACTCAGTGGGAAAGGAGCTGGACTGTACACAGCACCAAGAGATCTGAGAGGTTCTTGTGAGGAGAAGACAAAAAAAAAATTAAATAGGAAAACCCCAAGAAATCCAGTCTTTTGGGTTACTCTTGTAGTCTGTCTTGTTTAAAACATGCTTTCAGCTTAAAACCATATGGCTAATCAGTATTTCAGTGATTCTGTTCAGAAATTAGAGTAGCAGAATTTCCTGTATATCACCACCAAATGAAATGATTCCATGTGCAGCTGATGAGGAGGATAAGAATGAACTTTTGGAAATTGAAATTCCTGTTCCAAGTTTCTTCCTTCAAAGAGCAGGAATCAAGTTTTTGAAAAGCTCCGTGAATTTTGCTTTGTGATATTAAAATGAAATATTGACTTTTTTTTTCTGGTTTCTCCTCCAACTCAAATGATATGTATATTCCTAGGTACTTTGTTCTATATATATATAAAATCCCCTGAGAAATGTATATTCTTAAAATGAGCATAGCTTCAGGTGTAGGTAAAGGAGTCGTTGCAACTGTCACAGCTGTTTAAACTAAAATTATGGGAATAAGGAAGGATGAAGTTTGGTCTCCTGGAGGAAGATTACAAACTTCTAAAGCTTAATTTTCAGAGCTTCATTTTCTCCTGTTCAGTTTATTGTGACCCTTCCTGGAGTCTCTTTCTTAAACCTGGATGATCTCCTTTCAGTTGGAAACCAGGTGGGATTGTAGATAAAATATCTTCTGGGTAGCTCCTGTATATTTTTTCTAAGTATAGTAATTATGTTTCAGTCTTGTATTCTTCTGATACAAAACCAAAATCCCAGGTACCGTTCCAGCTTTTTTCTGTGAGTAGTCTATAAAGCTTTAACAGGCATGGTGCTGACAGCTGCCTGGTACCAGTGGTGTAACTTGTTAGAAATTTCCCCATTGTGTTAATGGGGAAATTTATAGCTCACAGTTTTGGAGAGGAGGAGAACAACCAAAGCTAAATGAAGTAGGTTGTTTGCTTTTTTCTTCTTCCTAATTTGAGAAGGTTTTGCGGCAGATTATGTTTGTCAGACTGGTCTGGCCTCATCCAAAGTTTGTGTGTATGTGACAGCTGAAAACTGGAATGATTTACACCCGCTTGCTGTCATATATTAGAGCTCAGCATTTTGCAGCTACTGAAGACAGATCAGACAGAGCTGATGTGTTTGGGTAGAGAGCTCATGTGGGAATTTATGGGTGGCAGCAGCACAGGCAGTGTAGAGGCTTCAGAGGAGTCCTGTTTCTGTTGCCCGTGGAGATCCCGGTGGGGTGGGCAGGGAATTGGCACCATCCCTGGCATGTCTGAGCCCTGGTCCTGGCATGTGCTTGCACTGGGCTGTGGTGAGAGTCCAGGAGCTGTGCAGCAGTTTCAGGAGGTGTTCCAGGTGTGCCTTTCCTCTGCTCTACTGGAGAGTAGGTGAGACATTCAGTCTGCATCAAAGATTTATCCCATAGCTGAAAAAAAATTAAGAAGAGGCAGTTAAATCTCTTTTTATGCCTTTTGACTTTATGGGATTTTTTCGTTCTGTGCCATGACTGAGGTTTTTTGAGCTGAATGCTGAAAATATAACAGAACATAAAAGCTCATAAATTTAACAGAAGGTAGAAAGGCCACAGAATGAATAAATACATTTACCTTCCAGAAATACCTTTTGCAATTCACCTTCTCTCTGTTCAGGTTGGGCTCCACCTTCTCAAGCATATAAACTGCTGTGGATCTTGTTTCCAGAAAGAGATCTCTCCCAAAAGGCTTTAGTGACTCCTTGGAAGGGTACTAACTACTGAGGGCAGGTGGGCATCCTTCCTAATTTTAATGCAACCACTTAGCTTCTTGATACTTTTAAAGAAAGTGAAAGAGTGAGAGTGGCCCAGAGCTGTTTTCTCTTTTCTCTCTCTTGCCCCTGCACTGCCAACCCAAGCCCAGTTTCCTGCCTGCTGTTGTCTGGACCTGTCCTGTCCCTGTGCAGCTCTGCATCCATCAGGGAAAGAAAAAAAAAAGGTGAAATGAAGGTTAGTGATTGTGTAGGACACACTGCGCCAAGGGCTGTGATGGAGGGGGAAGAAGGATGTTTGCCAGCACATTACTGTGCTCAGGGTCATCAATAAAAGGAAATGTAATTGTCACTTTTCTTTTACAATACTTTCCTTTGGATTGTTTTTCCCGTTTCACTGAATTCATAGCTGTGACAACAAATGCTGTTTATGGGGACCAGTCAGCAGAGAGTTAAACTCTGGTAAATGGTATATAGTTCACCTAGGCTTAGTGGAATTGCAGGAAAACAGAATTTACAGCAGAAAACTAATGATAAAATCCAACATAACAAATTGGGAGTTGCTAACTGCTGCTGTTGTAGCAGGCGTCCTCCTGCACTGTGACCTGCCAGGTGTTCTTTGTGCTGTTGTGAGAGCCTCTCTGCTTTGGGTGGAAAACAGTTCAGTGAACAGACTGAGACAGAAGAGAATCTGTGGTTTTAATAGTTTTGTCAGGTCTCCGCTTATTAGATAAATTAGATAAATTCTTTGATGGAAGAAATAATAAACTTGGTACTACAATGCATCAGCTTCCCCAAACCACAGTGGACTTTTATGTATCTGAAGAGCGATTAGGCTTACCTGAAGTCAACATGGCATTCCTTGTGCTCATGCAAAGAAGTTTTGCTCCTTCTAAAATCACGGGGAATACTTTTCTCCCTGGTCAGTCCTCAAACCGATCGGTAATTTCCTTCAGGGGGTGAATTAGTGATAAAATGTTTGCGAGTACAAATTTTGTGAAGTGTATTGTTTCTCAATTTGTCAGAAAGACAGGCAGGGAGGGCTGTGACACCTTCCTGCTGCAGCGAGGAACTGCTCAAATAATCTAACATGAATCAAATCAGGATCAAAGCACTTCATTGATTTATTAATGGGACGTAATTAACCAGCAAGCAGTGAACTGTGTGTTCAGGGCCAATATTAGTAATGCACCAGCTGAGCTGCAGTACAAGAGGTTTAATATAACTTTTTATACACACCTTTCAAGTTATAATCCCCAAAAGTTTCTAATCACCATCCCAGCTCCTGGTTGTGGGGGGGTTCTTCTCCCACACATGCTGTGGATGTTGTGCCCTGTGGTATTGCCTCCCACTGCTCTCTCCTCTGCTATAACAAGAAAAATCGTGCCTTTTAAAATACTTTTCAAGCAGATTTCTTTCTTTGTTTCAGAAGTCTGTGTAATTCTTTGGTTGCTGTTTAATCTAGCTGATGGCTCATGGTCATCCTCTTCAGTGCTGGACAGACACATTTTTTGGCAGTTCTGGGAACTCCAGTGGCATACAAAACTCTGATAAACCTCCATCTTGGAATGGTTCTTGGAGCTGCTTTTTCTGCAGATGATATTTAAATCCCAGCCTTGGGATTACCTTAACTTAATGTACTAAGCAATGTGATACAGCTGTGGCTGCTCATCTCCCCACTTAGCTCTATTCACTTTGCAGCTGCATCCATTTCTGTTATTTGCTAAGTGGCCTTTCCATTTATAGAGAGATTCAAGACTAGATGAGAAAACACTTGCAGTTTGTGCTCTATTATACATTGCTTTAAGAGACCAAATACTCTTTTCATTTTAACAAAGAAGAAATACTTGCTCATGTCCATAGCTGGCTTCCTCTGGGTAAATAGGCAGTTTGTCTGCAGTAATTTCAGAGTGATAGAGCACTCAGATAAATTTTTGGTATTTTGTTTAGTTCAGTTGATGTAATCTCCAGTCTCTTACTCAGTTTCAAGCCAAAATATTATTCTGGATATCACTTTATATTTCTGGCTTATTAAAGAAACAGATCTTTTCTTGGCAGGTTATTGATCTGTTACCAATTTACCTTTTCTTCCCTTTTTATCCTCCACGTTCACGGTGCAGCACAATTCTGTGCTCAGAGTTGTTGCTGATGGGAAGGAAGTGTGGTACTGAAACTCTCACAGTGTCTTCCACTGCTGCACTTTGTGCATTGACAAGGCTGTTTGAAACATGACCACATCAGAAATGATGACAGGAATAAAATAGATTTTAAAAAAGCTTTTGGTGCAGAGCTGGCTGGGGTCTCCAGCCAGAAATGTGTGTGTGCCTGGAATGGAGCACAGGCTGCAGTCGGGGCACTGCTCAGGAATACTTTAAATCTCTGTGTGTTCTGGGCTCTTGGGTGTCCTTCAGGGCACAGTGGAACCAAAGCATTCGATCCAGGGCAGGGAATGGATCACTCAACGCCAGAGAGGGATGGGGTGAGCTTGTCTGATGGCGACTTCACAGCACCCAGGAGGCACTTAATCATATTGTTGGCATGATTCCTTTAGCTCCTGATATTCTTGAAACCTCATCTGTTTCTTAGCCTTGATTCTTTACCAGCTTTTCTTTCTAACCATCCAGCCTTCCCATCTTTTTCTTTATATTGTGTGGTAAGTTATAAAGGCTAATCTGTATTTTTTTTTTTTAACTATTTTATGTTTGGCATGTTTGGATTTCTGTGATCCTTTATTGTGCTTCTTTCTAGCTTTTTCATAAAGTACTTTGCAATGATCATTTACATCTCTTGTAAAGATTTTGTTCAATTTGATTTGGCCTCAAAATTGCTTCAAGTGTATAGACATCACTCTTTTATCAACAGTATAAATAGATATTGAGTTGGTAGGCACTTTGGTTCTTTTACTTACGCTTTTGCAATTAAGTAAGAACTACTCATAAAGCATAGACTACTACCGTGTTGTAGTTTCCTTCTATTTTTTCTGGTGCAAATACCGGTAGCTGAGGCTCTCCTGCTAAATATCCAACCCCAAAATCTGTGGAAGAGATACCTGAAATATTGAATCCAATTACTCAGTTTTTAAAGAAATATTTTACAGGCAATTAACAGTGACTACCAGTAATTTTTTGAAGTGTTATGTTGTTTTGACTGCATACCTAATGATGTTTTAATAGATGTCAACTCCTATGCAAATACAAGAATTAGAGACGAGGGTGGATTTTTCAACAGCACAGAGGATAATTGGGTGTCTGACTCATATCAAAAGTTAATGCAAGTTGAGTTCCAAGTCCTTTTTGTGCCTCTGAATACCTCATACAGAAAGATAAGTAGTCAGTGCTCCCACTATATGACCCTGGAGCAGTTATGTGTATATTTAAGATTAATTTCTATTTTGGTTTTTTAGCATTTTTTTCCAAAGTTAAATGTACATGAGTTGGCTGAAGTGAGTGACACTTGTGTCTGTGTGTAGTGAGATGTCTCGTGGGTGTTGGCTGGGGGTGATGGGTACAGTCAGTACTGCCAAGATGCTTTTAAAATCCTTGTTGGGCATGTCAGCTTGAAGACATACTTTTGGTAGCTCCTCTCAACTAACTACAGGCTTTTCATTGAAGGCTGAACATTTTGATAGCCAGGTGTGTCAAAACTGATCAACTGCAAAATTGCTATTTGCGTGTGTTTCTTGAAAAGTAGTGTTATCTAAACTTTCTTTATTTTTTAAAATCCTGCTGTTATAAAGACTCAGCCAAATGAACCCTCTGCTGACAGTAAAAGGAAAAGCCACACTTTGAGCCTTAGATGACATTCTTTGTTATGGTACAGGCTGTTTTTTGGACTTCATGATTTTATGATGCCTGTCAGAGTTTACTCTGTTGTTCTTTGTTCTCCTTCAGTAAACAAGATCAGTATTCAAGCTGGAATATCTTTTGATCGAGCAGGTAAATAATTTTCCCTCCCTTAAGCTGCATAACCACTTCTTTTTGTGGATACGCTGGCTCTGGTCCAAAGTCTGAGTCAGCAGGAATTTCCACTGACTTTGTGTGAGGTCTGCGGAAACAAAATGATGAACACCACAAATCCAGGCACAACTTCTGACAAATGGTGTCCCAGCAGACAGCTTGATTGTTGGAACACATTAATCAGATAAATGCTTCTTGGTAGTTTCTTTGTTGGTGTAAGACCAGAAGATGATGTATGTGAGAGTAAAGGTGTGTTTCTTACTGACCTTCAGCAAACCTTGGCTTTCCCTTCTTTCAAATGAGTCCAAGGGAGCCGCAGGAGTGGCCAGCCCAGAGTGGCTCTCCCTGTCCNCTGATCAACTGCAAAATTGCTATTTGCGTGTGTTTCTTGAAAAGTAGTGTTATCTAAACTTTCTTTATTTTTTAAAATCCTGCTGTTATAAAGACTCAGCCAAATGAACCCTCTGCTGACAGTAAAAGGAAAAGCCACACTTTGAGCCTTAGATGACATTCTTTATTATGGTACAGGCTGTTTTTTGGACTTCATGATTTTATGATGCCTGTCAGAGTTTACTCTGTTGTTCTTTGTTCTCCTTCAGTAAACAAGATCAGTATTCAAGCTGGAATATCTTTTGATCGAGCAGGTAAATAATTTTCCCTCCCTTAAGCTGCATAACCACTTCTTTTTGTGGATATGCTGGCTCTGGTCCAACGTCTGAGTCAGCAGGAATTTCCACTGACTTTGTGTGAGGTCTGCGGAAACAAAATGATGAACACCACAAATCCAGGCACAACTTCTGACAAATGGTGTCCCAGCAGACAGCTTGATTGTTGGAACACATTAATCAGATAAATGCTTCTTGGTAGTTTCTTTGTTGGTGTAAGACCAGAAGATGATGTATGTGAGAGTAAAGGTGTGTTTCTTACTGACCTTCAGCAAACCTTGGCTTTCCCTTCTTTCAAATGAGTCCAAGGGAGCCGCAGGAGTGGCCAGCCCAGAGTGGCTCTCCCTGTCCCCAGCACTGCCCACACTGGCTGCCTGTCATGCTCTGTAAAAATGGGGTGAATATTGAGACTTTTTGGTGTCCCCTTCCACTTCTGGAGGCCCGGAGTTTTAGGAAGCCCTGAGCTGGAGTTGGGAGCCCTGAGCTGCACCATTATGAGGGATAATAACCTTCATAGCCCTGATGAGCTGTGCCATGAATCTCTCTGAATGACTCTTGAAACAATTTGTACTTTTGACATCCAAACATCTTAGAGCAGCAAGGCCCAAAATTTAATTCATTGCTACCTGCTATGACAAGGCTGAAAGAGAGGTTTTGCTAACTGCATCCTTTGGGCTAATAAATCATATTCCTTTTCCTTACAGTTCATGCTTTTTAACTGAATTATGTCTTGTATTTTTGTAAGGTTTTAAGATTCCTGCCTATCAGCTAGTGATACAGGGTGAATATTCTTTTCCTTTTTTTTCCTTTACTCTTAGTGGTTCCCATATTGCATACCATAGGCAGTACATGAAATGTTTCTTCCTGAAAACCTGAAGCATTCAGTGGCACTGAACATGGGTCCCTGAGATTTTTTTTTCCTCTTTTGTATAACCTCAGTAGCAATCATAAGTACCAACGCCAGCTCTAAAATTTGGTTTAATAAGTCTTTAACTGTGTTGCTCCAAATGCCCTGCCATTCTCAGAGCCAGGCAATCAGCACTGCCGTGGTAGGAGCTCTGCTGCAAGGCTTGGAGCTGGAAATGAAAAGGGGAATTGTCTCCCCAGGAAAAAGAGGATGCACTGGGATGCTGCACAAAGCCAAAGCAAAGATGATAAATAGACTTCTTAAGGCCCTGGATATTGCATCCTAAAGCTGAAGTCCTCCAGGACTGTGGAGGTAGTTTGGAAGCACAGCTATGCTCTTCTTTAATATTAATTGAATCTACTGGCAACTTGCAGCGTTGCAATTTTTGTTTCCCCATTCTCTTCTTTGGGGAATCTGTTAAATTTTCCCTACATCTGTCTCTGGTTCAGTTTCTTAAATATGTACTTGGCTGTCTGCTGCCAAATTACATGTTTAAGAGGTGAAAAGAAAACTTAATATCAACCCCGTCATGGACCTTTTCCCAACCTTGCTGTGTAATGCCCATCTGTTGACCAGACTGATGGAATGAATGATGAGAGATGCCCTGTGAGATGTTTCAAGCTATTGAAAAATAATTTTTTCCTGTTTTCCCTTATTGTAATAAAAAAATTAGATCATTAAAACTGTTTCATGAGCGTGAATGAACTAGAAAATATTATGACAAGGAAAGTTACTGAAGATAGAGAAATGAAATTTTAAGATGAGATTTATCTTCTTACTCTAATTTGTACTCCTGCTGTACTGTAAATGTAATAACCATCAAAATGAAAAATGCAACAGATTGATAATACCATTGAGTTTTAATTAAACCACTGAATTGAAAAGGGCCCAGATGGATAACTGGAAAATGTAGTTATAAGCCTGGTATGAAAAATGCTGGATTGCTAGCGATATGTCTTACAAATAAATGCTATGCCAAAAATAATCTCATTTTTAGAACATCTTCCTAAAATTAATCATTAAAGTTTCTAAAACAGATGGTTTCTAGATTTTATTTAATTTGGCTGCCAAACAGTTACCCTAGATCAGGAGTTCTGCTTTTAACAAATCCCTGTCCAAGGGGCTTGTCCAGTGCTGTGGTGTCCCAGGAAGTGCCAAGGAATGTGAAAGCTCCAGTGAGTAAAATCATGCCTTAAACTATTTCAGTGTGGAAATTACATTAATTGGCACCCAGTGCTTAATACACAAAGCAATTCCACGTGAGATAGTGCTAAACACTGCCCAAGCAAAATACATCTTTTACTCCTGATATTTTTAAAATTATCATTTCAGTGGAGACTCTTAATCAGAAGTTGGCTCCATGCTGAGACCTCCCTGGCCTCGTGTCTTGGCACATTACTCCAGGTAATATTTTTTGCCACTAAACAAGCTGGTGTATGAATTCATACCTGAGTGTGTGTGCACAAGTGAGTACAGAACCCTGTTTTTTTTCCTGATTTTATTTTCTGATGGAATCTTCTGAAGTTATTGTCAAAGGGAATCTTCATCCTCAAGTTATTTTATAGATATCTAAAAGTAAAAAAGCACCAGTCAAATTAAATTAGCTGTGATCAAATCCTAAAATTAGCATAGAAAGTCGCACAAATCAATATCTTGTTACCTTTAAAGCTTGTTANTAAATGATGTAAAAATTGATCTAAAACTAGAAAAAAAAATTGGTGATCAATAAATTTCTTCTAGGCGGAGAGAAATTCATTAAATTCTATAGATATTACATTGCCAGATATTCTTACCCTGCTCTGTTCTAATCACTACATTATTCTTGACTGAAAGCACATTAGCTGTAAAAATTCATGAAAAAAAACAGNATAACTGTGCCTTTTATCATTGCATAAGAAATTATTTCCTGATAAATTTGCAGAAACACAAAATGCACTTTTCTTTTTCCTGCCAAAAAGATTGAAGTTGTCTTTCTCTACCTAAATATATTTCTTACAGTAAAATTGGGGTAGGAGTGGTGAGGTTCAGCGTGTCATTTAGAGAAGTACTTTTTACTTTGTTGGCTTTCCCTGTGGTGATCATCTGTATAATTTTATCCAGTGTTAGTGACAATGAGACTCCTCTTTGGGCTGAGTTGCCTGTTTCAGCTGCCACCCAGTGCTTTGACTGTTTTTTAAACGGTGAAGTTTTATTTTCTGGCCCTGTGGCTGCAGTGTCTGTTCTTGGCAGCTGTTTAGAGCTGGATTAGGATTCCTTAGCTGATAGCAGAGGTGCCCTGTGTTCCAAATTAAATCATGTTTAGGAGCCCCCGTGGCTGGATAC
>VZUA01089846.1:0-22069 GCA_013401035.1 Horornis vulcanius
AAGCTTATGTCCTGGTCTCCACTGTAAAAAATAGAAATGGAGCAAGGGGATGCTTCAGTGTCAGCACAGGGCTTAGGAGAAGCAGGTTGTTTTCCCAAACTTCCAGCAATATCTAAGACACATGGCGGTTCCCATTCAGATTTGCATGAAGACCACAAACTGCATTTTAAGGTATGATCCTGGTCCTCTTTGATATGAGTATGCCCATGCCACCAAGCTGGATATTTTTTTCTTTGTACTGGGCCCCAGTCTCCCAGTCACACAGTTTTGACAGCAAGGGAAGCAGGGGAGTGGAACCTCTGTTGGGTTCCACTCTCCCTTTTCAAGTTTAATAGAGGTGGGAGCCACACCTGTACCCCAGGGATGCCCCAGCAGACCCAGAGCACAGTCTGTTCTGTTGAAGTTTGGGATGGCATAACACTTGCAATGTGACACATGCTGCCTGCTGTAGATGCGCTCAATTTCCCCAAAGCAGCCAAACCCTCACCAGTGTGACCCAGTCAGCACACAGAGAACTGCACAGGGTGGGCAGGGAAGTGGGTGGGAAGGGTGTACTCCACCACAGCTGCCACTGACCATCTCTGCTCCTGGGCACCCACCTGCAGCACAGAGGTGCTGCTGGAGCTCTCAGAGCTGCATCAGTGCACAGGGCACTACAGAGAGAAATGCAGTGAGATGTCAGATGTTGAAACCCAACTCCTGTCTGAGGACCAAGGCCAGGGAGAGGTACCACGGTGATGGGTAGCATGCAGAGGTCAGGTGCCACCCCAGACACACGTTCCAAAGCATGCACCATACTGGGGCAAGGTGATGCTCTGGAAGGAAGGGGGAGGACAAAATCTGTGCCACCTGATGCTTAGCAGATCTGCCATCATGCAGTTTTCTAACCAGTTTTGCTTTCTGCCTCCCTCTCGATAACTCACCTCCCTGCCTGCCTGCCTCCTCTGTCACAGTCAGTCAAGTCCCTGATGCAATTAACCTGCTGGTCTCCATTTCACAGGCTTCAGATGCATTTAAGCCTTAGAGTAGTTGCCTTAATGTCAGTGAAAACATTTCCAAAAGTGAGAACTATTCAAGTGAAGAAGATTTTACCTATAATTTGCAGCAATTTCTCACATTTCAATTCTGGACTGTGAAGCTTTTTGAGCCAAAAAGATTTAGATGCTTTATATGCAAGATTGTTGCATTCTCCTAAAGCAATGAATGATTCATTCCAGTCGTGACTGAAAAGCTTAGGACTTGCCTACAGTTGGAAATTTACCAAAATAGTTATTCTGGAAGAAGTCTTGGGGTAGCGGCTCTTCTTCTGGAATTAAAATGCCCACACAGTGTTTGATAACACCGTTGTCATTCTGCTCTGTCTGTCAGCTCTTGCTGTTCTGCTACATCTTACTAAGCAGACCCAGGTGTCAGAGGCTGCCAAGCAGGTTATCCTTGCTGTGGGGTTTAAGATGAGGAGGTAAGAAAGGGTTTGTTTTGGTGTCTGAGATCTTTTCTGCAAGTCTGTTTCTGAGAGACCCATAAAACTAAATGGGTGTGAACAACATAGCAGATTATTAGCACCAATGCTCTCCACCAAACTGGAGGCGTAGAAGTGCAGTAGAACTTATTTTATGACCTAATTTCCAGTTTAAGTTTTTAATCAGAGTCTGCCTGGGACATAAGGACACATTGCTATATTTTATAATATTTCTTCCTGGTTTTGTATTACAGTTGCTAGCAGACAAAAAGTTTTGGTTTGGCCCTTGCTACTTCTTAGAACGCTCATTTCACCATATTCCCAACCAAATTGATAGTGTAGGGTCAGAATAGCAAGAGGCCAATGTGCTGTTTCCCTGAGAATGTGAAACGTGGCAGGTCCCTCGAGTGCTTAATTTTTCCACAGTGCTACTGACGGACAGCCAGCCCAGCCAGGCTTGTGTTCCCTACAGGGGTAAGGTCCACTTGTGCTGATGTGAATCTAGAAGTTTGCTGCCCATCTGCACCCTGTACTACATGATACTGATCTTCAGGAGCATCAGATTTCTCATGCTGGGACTTCCATTGGGCTAGATGAGGGCTGCACACATAAAATGTTGCTCCAGGAAAAAATCAGTGCAACAACCCTGTACATGAGGGTACTGCCTCCAGAGCCCTGCCTCCCAGCCATGTGTAAGGCACCTGGTGTTACACATGCCAAAAGAGGAGGCACTAAAATCAGTGGGAAGTAGTTTTGTATAAATTTTTGTGTTTGAAGCCTCTGTGTGTGTAACAGTAATTTGTGGTTTTGTTAATGCCCAAAGATGCAGCTGCCAGGCAGCTTCTGCTGTTAAAAGAGGTCTTGCCCCTGGTATGGATCTTGCCCTGTGGGAGAAAATCCTCCAACACAAGGAAGAAAGAGAGGTTCAGCATTCCTGGTATTTCTACATTAAAAATGAACAATAATTAATAAAACAAAATAAAGATTTTTGGTCCTCAAAACACATAAATAAAAGCATAAAAATGCCAGAAGGCAAAATTGCTACCTTATGCTGCCCCTTGCATTGACTTCTAAAAGCCAATTGGCAGCAGAGCCATGGCCAAGTGACCTCTATTTCCATCTGGTGGACACACTGGAGCTGATATTGACTGGAGAAGGAATGAGAAAGAAATAAACCACTTTGCTACCTGTGCCATAGCCTTTATTGTCGGCTTTTTTAAAATATCCCCATGGCCTAATATATGCCATAAAATATAACATAAACAAATATAAACAGCAGTGCACAGGCAGAATTTAAGACCACCCACAAACAGTTCATTTTCAGGCATTGTAAACTGGCAAGAGCACATTAAATTCTATGCATATTGCTGGAAAAATATAACTGGGAAGGGTGCCGAGAACATCTCACATGTTTCTGCCCCAAGACAAATGTGTTCTGGGCAAAGATTACCAAAGTAATGACTAAGGATTACATCCATGATTGGAAGAACTGTTATCTATCCTTCAGGGTGGCAACAGGGAAAGGAAATCTCTGTGAAGAGAGAAAGGGGTGCTCTGACATTTTCTGCTCCAAAGGTACCACATTGGAGACATGAAGAGCAGAAAAAGCCTCCAAGCATAGACTTAAAAGGTCATAGCATATGCTGAGTTGGAAGGGACCCATCAGGATCACGAAGTCCAACTCCTGGCCTTGCACATGAAACCCCAAGAATCATGCCAAGTTCCTGAGACCATTGTTCAAATGCTTCTTGAACTCTCTCAGGCATGGTGCTGTGACCACTGTCCATTTCTCTGATTTCTCAACATCTCTCTGCAGGCCCTCTCCACACTCAAGGAGGTCAACATCTCCTCCCAGTTTAGTTTTGGAGGCAAACTTAGTATTTCTTCAAGTCCTGTGTCCAAGTTGTAAATGAAGATGTTGAAGAGAGCTGGACCAAGGATGGAGCCCTGCAGAACCCCACTAGTGCCTGGGTCCCTGTCTGATGTCAACCCCTTCACCATAACCCTGTGTGCCTGACCTGTGAGCTTGTTGCTCCCCCACCATGTAACTTGGTTATCCAGCTGTGTGCTGGGCATTTTGTCCAGAAGGATCCTGTGAGAGACAGTGTCAAGAGCTTTGCTAAAATCCAAAAAGTTTACTTCAACTGGTTTTCCTAGATCAGCTGAGTGGACTATCTTGTCATAGAGGGAAATCAGGTTTGACAAGCAGGACTTTCTCTTCATGAAGTTGTGCTGGCTGTGGCTAATGACTGCATTGTCCTGCAGGTGTTTTTCTACACCTCCCAGAAAAGTCTTTTTCATGATTTTACTAGATACTGAAGTGAGACTGATAGGCATGTGGTTTCCAGGGTCCGCCTTCTTGCCCTTCTTGAAAACTGGGACATTTGTCAGATTTCAGTCAGCTGGGACCTCTGCAGATTCCCAAAACTGTTCAAAAATCATCAAGAGAGGCTTTGTGATGGCATCAGCTAGTTCTTTGAGGATTCTTGGATGAATCCCATCAGGCCCCATGGACTTGTAGGCGTCCAGCTGGAACAGCAGATCCTTCACAGTTTCAGGGTCAACTGGGCATTGATCATTCTTGCAGCCATAGTCCTCCAGCTCAGGGCACTGAGATCCCCTTGGTATGTCATCTGTGTTGAGGACAGATGCAAAAAATGTGTTAAACACATCTGCCATGTCCCTGTCCCTGTTTGTGAGGTGGCCATCCTCATCTTGTAATGGGCTGATGTTATTTTTACACTGCCTATTGCCATTAATATATTTGAAAAAATTCTTTTTATTGTCCCCCACAGTTCTGCCATCTTCAACTCCAGTGGAGCTCTGGCCACATGGATTTTCTCTCTGCAGTGGCTATCAGCCTCTCTTGATTCTTCTTGTGTCACCCGACCTTGCTTCCACTGGGCATACACTTTTCTTTTTTGTCTTATTTCCAAAAGAAGATTCCTGTTCAGCCAAGTCGGCTTTCTGCCTTTCATACCTGACTTCTGACATTTAGGATTTGCTGCTACTGTGCCCTTAGGAGGTGATATTTAAAAAGTGGCCAAAAATTATGGACCCCAGCACCTGTAGAAACATTTTCCCAGGAGATTTTACTCACTAGTTCCCTAAGAAGCCTGACATCTGCTCTCCTCGTATCCAGAGTTGAGGTTTTGCTGGCACTTTTTCTCCTGTCAACATAGATTTTAAACTTGAACCCTTTGTGGTCAAGATGGCCACCAATATCCACTTGGCTTACAAGATCCACTTACTAAGCAGTAGATCTAGGTGGGCATCTTTTCAAGTCAGGTCCCTTAGGACCTGTTCCATAAAGTTGTCATCCAGGTTTTTTAGGAATCTTCTCAGTTGGGTTGTAGCAGCTGTGTAAATGCTCCCAGCTGCGAGATGAAATCTCCTATAAGGACAAGGCAGTTGACTTAGAAGAGTCCCTTAGTTCCTCAAAGAATAATTCATTGGTGTCATCATCCTGGCTAGGAGGCTGGGGAGCTCCCTGGCTAGGGAGTCAGTTCCCATGATGACATCCACATTACTTGTTTGTCCCGTGATTCCTACCCAGAGGTTCTCAACTGTGCCATTGTCAACTGTGAGCTCCTAACATTCTAACCCTTCTATAACACACAATGCCAGCCCCCCACCTCTTTGGCCCTGCCCATCTCTCCTGAAGAGCCTGCAATCACCCAGCAGGGCACTCCAGGCACAGGACTCATCCCACCAGGTGTCACTCATACCAGCAAGGTCAAATCTCAGGGACTGAGCCAAAGCCTCAGCCTCCAGTTTGTTCCTCATGCCAGGTACATTAGTGGAAAAACACTTCAGGTTTTTACACAACATCCTGTGAAGCAGATTGAGGCACCCTATTAGTGCTCCTTTCCTTAAGTTTTGTGGATGGCACACCATCCCACTGCTCACCACTGTCCAGCCTGGTTTTGTCCCTTTTTGTCCAAGGTAGTTCAAAGCTCCATCAATGAGCGCTGTTAGCTCCTGTGCTAGAACTCTTTTTGCCCTCTGAGAAAGGTGCAAGCTTGTGGCTCCAGACTTCATGGGGGGAATTCTGTGAGGCAGAGAGTGGGGCTGGGAGTCAGATTGGCTCCATCTTCCTCTGGAGCATGGAGCTCCAGCAGCAGCAGCATAAGCAGTACTATTGCAGTATGTGCAAGGTTTGCACAAAGCATGCCATGATGTTCAATGCAATAATGGCAGCAGGAGGACTCTGTACCTGCAACCCAGAAGCTCAAATGAAGCCAAAATTCTGCCTATCCCAGAGTCTGCATCCCCAGGTGATGAGCATGGTCCGCTGCTTCATAGCAGCTCAAAGTAGCCCTGATGTTCAACAGCCTTTTCTGCAAAGTGTAATTACTTTCCGTCCCCTCTGTCCCATGAGGGCTGACAGCACAGCTGTAGCATTTAAAATACAGAGCTAATCCTGGCCTGCAAACAGAGGACCTAATGCAGTTTTGGAGTACTCAGGGAAAACTGTGTCCATTTTAATGAGACATCATAGTTAGATGCATTTGTGGGGTTCTTTAACAGCTGGACTGCAGAGAACACTTTTAGTCCTGCTCTGTTGTAGGATCCCAGGAGAGTCTACTGCACATCATGAGGAAAACAGGCCTTCCCAATAGATGAAGGGTGGGAGGGTCCCATTTTCAAGATATATTTCAGCTGATTGGACTCATCTGTAAACCAGATACAAGCTTGATGAGAAAAAATTCATGAGAAAAAACAAGAGGCAATTCACCGGTAGATAGTAAAAATGGAGTTTAACTATTATCCAAGTGCTTATTCCAGGAACTGAGTATTGCAGATTATATTTTCCTAATCACCACTATTCTCTGTGTATTCTCCTTCAGAGCATAGCATTCCCTGGAAAACTGATGCTGGCTCATGAATTGGCAATTACTTGTTACCTCCTTGTCTTCCTGACTGGAGGAAGGAATTTGGTTTGGTGCCCCAAGGATGCCTTTTCGCTTCTGGAAAATGATAGCTTGCAAAAGCAAATGATTTTTTTAATCCTTTAGGACACTCCAAACAGAAAATACTTTAAAAAGCAGCCTACTACAGGCTTGCCTGCAGAGGTTAGGAATAAGACCTATGGTGCAGGGGTTTTTAGCAACAGTCAGGGATTCATCAGGTCTCAGAAGAAGATCATGCGATCTGGAGGACATCCCTTGTTAGTACGTTGAGAAAGACCAACCATGACTTACCAGAAGAGTGGGATGGAGAATTAAAAGGGGATGAAATGCTCTGAATGGTAGCCCATGACATCACCATCAAAAGACTGGTCAGCTGACACAGTGAGAGGACACAGGGTAAGCGTAAATGGAGGGGAATGGCCAGATCTGGGCACTGCATGGGGACCCCGTGTGGTGCATTCTGGCCCACAGAGGCACAGCACTGGGGGCTTACCCCACTGTCAAGTGGCAGGCTGGGGGAGAGAAGCATCACTGCTCCTTGCCAGGAGCAAGACTAAATGGCCATTGACTGCTTCCAGCCTGTTGCAAAGCGCTTGGCCCTGGGAGTTTACCTCCAGTGCATGCTTTTATTTGCATTTTCTGTAAAGCTAGCTCGTCAATATATGGGATTTTTTTTTTTTTTTTTTTTTTTGGTTTGCAGCTGGTATACCTGGAGGTTTAACTCCAACTTGTTTTGGCAATCCAATAACAAAATATTGAAGCATTTTTGTTTGTTATGTTAACAAGTTGTGGTGTTTGTTTTAGTTTAAGGCTTACATTTTATATAGTTCAGCATGAAGCTCAGTGCACTTTATGAAAAATTAAAAAAAAGCCATCGGCTCTTAATTCTCTGTTTATGTATTTCTCTTTCAATCATTTATTAAAGTGCTATTAGAAAACAGGAAGTTACATGAAAGAAAGAACTTGGATCTCTTTATTGTAAATGTGCTGAGTGGGATTGCCAACTCAATGAACCTTTAAAATACAGTTATTAACCCATTTACTTTCCGAAATTTATGTGTGCTTTATATGCAGCTTAGTTTAATTTCCATATTAAGACTGTTATCTGTAAATATAAAGGGCATAAACTCTCCCTTTAAGAGAGAGAGAGTAACAGATCAAATTGTATTAAATGGTAGCAGATGTTATTTTTCTCAAAGAAATTAATTTAAATAAATTGCAGAGAAACCTGCAGAAAGAATTGGGGAACCGAACCTATGCTTCTTCTAGAAAAATAATTGTGGTACTTGTGTTCTGGAAACATGGTCTATTATAAAATAATTGAAAACTCCAGTTTCTGTAGTAAGGGGCCCATTTTTAATAAGAATGGATTTACTGGTGACGTACCCAACAGACTGAGGAACAGTTGAAAGCAATGCCATTTTCACAAACTGCAGAGAGGTCTGCTTGAATCTCAGAGGCCATTTACTGTCACATGACTTTCAAGAATTTTCAAATCTATCTTTGACATTGCAAGGGAAAAAATATGACTGCCCCAAGCACTCAGCCATAGCTTTATCAGAAGGCTGAAGACTGCATTTCCATAGCAGAACTTTTTCCACTGAACAACTAATATATCTTTCAATGGCATCCGCACAGATACATCCTGTGGTGGTTTTGTTGAGATGTCACATCTGCTCAGGTGCATATTCATCAGGCTCCAATTTTTCTATGCTTGTCTGGTCTCAAACTGCAATGATTGCCTTTTTTTAATGTCTGAAGTGTGTTTTCACAATATTGTGTGCAACCTAGAAGAGTGGCAGCTCTATGTACAGTCAGCTTTTCCCTCTCCCGTCCCATGGCTGCCAAGAATCTCAAATACAGCTGCACCTCCAGTGCAACAAGAAACAAAGAAGAGAACAACATGGTCTGCAGGTCATATAAGAGTGGAACAAGGGCAGAAAGTCAGAACAATGAAGGTATAGGTTGATATTTTTTCCTTTCCATCATCGCTCCTATAGTTTAACTTGACATCCAACCTGACAAGGAGAAAAAAGCAGAAGAGTTGTGTGGCTGAGAAAAACCATATAGAGGAGTTGTCTCCATTGACAAGAGATCTAATAACCTATACAGCAAAAAGGATAAAGATCCCATCATCCTGGGATCCAGATCCCTGACAGTGGGCTGCTTCTGGTCTATGCCCTGGCCCTTGCTGCCTGGCACATCTCTGTTTATTCACTTTAAAAGTCTCATCAGAAAAGTCTCAGCAGAAGCAGAGTGCACTCCAGGAATATCCTCTCTTCTACTGATGAGAAATTCAGCCCTTCTCACCTAAGATTGCTTTCTCATCCTCTTATCATTACAGGCAGATCCAGTCTGTAAACTCAGCTGTGTCAGCTTAGCAGTTCCTTCTTAACATCAGTACTTGTCAGGGAAATAGAAACTGCAGATTTCCTGGTGCTTAGCACAGAAGAGGATTCTCTGGTACCTCATTGAGGTCCTTCAGAGGAGTCTCAAGATAGCCTCCATGGTGACCACCAATGGACTTTCCTGCTGGGACTGAGTAAATCATTGAGAGCTCGCTGTAGGGTGAAAGTAGCCAAAACTCTACTAATCAAACATCCAGTAAATTCAGCTCCCAACCTTGTCTCAGCTGCTCAGGAATAGAGGACTACAAGGAACATCACTCAGGTCCCATTAAGGGCACAGCTGACGGGAAATATCTTGTCGGCTCTGATAATCTGATAGTGCAATGGATCAGCTTGGGACACTTCAGGCCTTTGGAGCATGTAAAGCCCTGGATAACTCCATTTATTGTACAGTAACAGCACTTCTATATAAGGGGGAAAGAATTTAGGGATGCAGTTTCTGTTTCGGAAAGGCGATACACTTAACAGCTTTGTCCAGAAATATATGGGGTAGTATAAAATTGTCAATTGCCATTTATTTTTCCAAAATATTTCGAACATAGACCATGAGAACAGCTTTGCATTTAGACAGAAGTTTAAAAGCATCTTGTTATGTGTGATAATAAAGATATATCTTTAGCATCTTGTCATATATTCAGAGGAGATAACCTCAACCTTGACTTTCCTTCCAGCAGCACCTCCTTCCCTAATGGCATGTTCTCTTTCTTTGCATTTTAAAACTGAAGTGCTTAGCCACAGAGACCACTAGAAGCAGCCTCAATTATATGGAGAAAGCAATAAACAGGCTCAAGCATTTGGATGGAGAGAAAGAGGCCAAAAGGGAAAAAAAATAGTCTTTTAGTATAGTTGAAAATAGGTTTACTGCTTTCTTCTTCTTGTAACTGGATTATCACCTCTCAGATGCAACAATTTCAGACCCATTTCTCATGGTGTTTTTCAGTCTTCTGGCCAGAAAATATGCCTCAGCTTCAAGGTAAAGTCTTGGAGGCAATATGTATCTCATGCAATACAAGTTAATCTATTTTGTTCTCTGGTTTCTGCAGCTCAGATTTGTTAAAAGGGAGGAAAAACAGTATCCCCAACTAAATACGGATGCCCAGTATCTGATTTTCATAAGCTTGTCTGTCCCTCAAAAGCTCAGCTCAAAAGACCTCCTCCAGCAAAGTCTAGGTTTAAAAATGTGAGTGGTCCCAAAAGCTTCAGCAGAAACTTCTGCAAGCTGTGGGATTAAGGCCTTCACGTGCTTACTGTGTTACATACTTCAGTGCCACTACATGCTGCTGAAAGTCATGAATTGCATTGTTTTCAAGCAGAAGAACCTGAGGAACAAGGAACTGGCCAGACCTGTCATGGAGGAACACAAAGGTCTCAAAGTCAGTGGTGCCACACAGACTCATCAGACTTTTCCAGCTGCAGGTTGTTCTGCACATCCACAGCAATGAATTAGTTCTTAGCTCTAAAGAATGCAGCCTTATTAAAAGAAAACCAAACGAACCAAACAGCAACAATAACAACAACTACAAACCACAAAAAAACCCCTCAGGATTTCTGGAAGTTTATCAAAGCTTGCAGGACTGTTGGAGTGCAAAACTGTGGTGGTCACGCTGTGTGGCTTTGCTGATGTTCCCTGGGTGGTGTGATGAGAGCTGGCTTGATGCTAGAGGGGGAACACAGCATGGAAATTTTGGCAATCATTAGATTGCCATATCTCTGTCTAGATGGAAATACATGAAAGGCTTGCCCTGAGCTGAGTTTCTGCCCCCACAGGCTTCTGGTACAGGCAGAGCTGGGCAGGTTGAGTGGAGGTGACAGTAACCCATGCAGCAATACCCACTGCCAGCCCACATGTCTTGGAGCAGGAGCAGGGAGTCCTTCTATGCAGGTTTCCCTGCAGGCCCTGTCCCAACCTGACCCTTCCTCTTCCCTCTCTTAAGAGGTGCAGCCTACTAGCTCCCAGGAAGAGATGGTGTTGATCAGAGGTGTGGGAAATAGCAAAAGCAGTGCTTCTTTTGCTCTCTGAGCACCTCAAATTCCTTTCAGCACCTCTTCACTACAATGGTCCCTCTGAAACCCTTGCACACAAGTGCCTTTCCCTTTCCCACAATTTCTCTGACCCCCTTTTGCCCAAACTTCATCACAGAGAGTCCATGACTCTCCTTCAGGTCTTCTATTATCCTTCCCATTATTCCTAGTCTTCCCTGTTTCTTTTTAGCACTGGCATCAAACTGCATTTTATTACTCTGTGAAGAGCTCGGTCTGGTTAGGTAAAATCAGTGATTTGCACTGCCTGAGAAGAAATACTCTGCAAATAATTAGTTCTTCATGATTTTCAACCCAGATGATTCTGCACTGAGTTTAGGGCTCACTGCTCAGTGCTCACTGTGGTCTTCAGTCAAAGGCAATTTTTTGCTTCAGATTGGAAAGTGAAAATTCAGTACAGGCTCCATGTGAACCTATAAATCAGTCAAGGTTTAGAGAGGAACCTTATGGACCATTAAATCCACCAGGCTGCAGATGTAGATAAATGTATAATTTTATATCACTTTCAAACAAGATGAGGTTCGTCTGTTTTGCCTGTGATCCTCTTATACAGCTTCAGCAGTAACATAAAGTCCCAAACTCGTGAAGTTCAGCTGTCGCTGAGGGAATGGCCTTATGCCAGCTTATACCATCTGAGATGAGCTCTGTCCAGTACATATAATAGCAATTAGAGTGCGGGGTGCGCTGTACATCTGACAAACTGAGCCATGGCATAATCAATAAACTTAATTACCTATCACAGCCTGCCCACAGACTATACAATTTTAATTCAATTATAACTCCCAAAAAATGATACATAGCAGAGCAGATATATTTATCACTGAGGTCTAAATCAGCTGTGCATGTCAAGGCTGACACTTAAAAATGAAGACGTTTATAGTTTCTGCAGCCCAAAGAAACCCACATAAAAAAGCACATTCTTTTCTTCTCAAAATAACTAAAATTGATATGTCACTGATGGAGGATTCTTTGCCCAGAAAATGAGTCCAGATCCACAGTAAGCAGCACATTGCCTCCCCAGAGCCCTGAGCATAAAAATTAGAGAGGGAAGGAATCAGAGGATCATATCCAATGAAGCAGCCAACAGACTCCTCTCTGTCTCCACTGCCCTGGCATCCAAGATGCAGCAACTCAGGAAGATGCCTCCTAATCCAGTGGGGACAGAAACTGTCCCCAACCTGCCTAGCACAATATTAAAGCCAGGAAACTTTGGTCACAGCAATACCAAGTGCAAAAACTTTCCACATGTGTTCTCATATGAGAATTTCTGAGTTTCGTCATTAGGGACCTCATTCATCTGTAAATCTTCCCCTGCAGATAGGACAGTTTCAACAACTGTCCCAGGTTTTGATGTTTGTGTAGCCTTTTCTCTGAAGTGTGATTTAGGCAGTGCCTTCCCTTCTCTTTCCCTGTCTTTCTCTCACCAACATCAGGAAGAGCTTTTGCTGCCCTCCACATGATTCTAGGTGTGAGCAGGGGGATTGTGGTAGGTACTCTTGCTCCAAATATGTCTTTCCCATGACAAACACACCAGGATGTTACACCCTGAGGAGTTAAAAATGACTAGATGGCAAGATGCATAAAGCTAATATCAGAAAAATTAATCAGGACCAACAGCCAGGGGATTTGCTACACGACTTAAAACCAATGGGATGTCCTGGTCATCAGAGCAAATCCTTTGGTATTGTAGTCACCATGTCTCATAATCATATTCACAAATGTATTCATGACCTGTTCATACCCTTCTGCTTTTGTGCAGGTGCTGTCCTTCAGCATAACAGCTGTTTTCTTTCCCTGGTGTCTACCCCCAATATGTTTATAGGCAGCAATCAGATCCTTTGTTTTGCCAGATTTAACAAGGCAAGATCCTCCTCCTTCTAAGTGAGGCTGCCTGTTTCCTGTGGCATGTTCCAGTGTCTATTTCAATTGAGTTTGTCCTTTGTGTGTGTGGAGTACCAGCTTGGCATGGATGTATTGAGGTCTGCCTTCTACACCAGTGCAGACCATTCTCTTCTGTGAAGTATCTGGTTTGGTTTGTTTTTTGTGGNTGCAACAGAATTAGGTGGCTACAATCACCATTAAGTCCAGTTTTACTGAAATCAGCCCATGCCATGTCTCCAGACACTTTCCATCCCAGTCCCTGCTTAGGACTTTCCAGAAGCTGTTTGTCTGAGATTTAGTCTTTCAAGGATGAGTTAATTCCCAAATTAAAAATGTCAACTTGCTTCTCTCTTCACCCTTAGGCATAGCTTATTTCAAAATCCATTTTGGGTCTCTGGCGTGGAATTGGATATCATTTGCTTGTCTCAGTTTTTGCTGTCCAGTGCCAGTGACTGCAATGTTGGAAGGAGCCAGTGACTGCCCTGGAAGGAGCCATGGCTGCCCCACAGCAGAAGCAATCCAGCATGGCCTCTCTGACTGGCATTGTCTTTTGCTCCTAGTGTCTCAAACCAAAGCAAATCTTCATCCATGTTCCACTCCCATAGGCTTGGTAAGGCTCATGCAACCACATTCCTGTGTCTCTTCCTGTGGAAAACTGCCTTTTCTTCATGGGACAGATGTATCTTGTTTCTTCCTGGCCCCACTTTTGATTTGGCTGTGGGAACAGAGGAATTTGAGCAGCTGTTTCAGCTGGAGACCCCTGGGTAGGACTTCTGAGAAACTGTCCAGTGTGCCAGGAGGTGGGACATCCAAAGGGCCCCTGAGAAAACAAAGCTGAGAGAGGCTTGTTCCTCACAATCTCCATCTCTTTGGGACAGAGGCGGCAAACACCTGCCCTGTCAACTCACTGTGTAATTTGGTTTATCTACCTTTATAAATTCGCCTTCATGAAAGGAAAACACTGTACTCCTGCTATGTATCAGCTGTGAATGAGGTTATCAAGATAGTTTGTGGGATTTAAACAAACCACTAGGGCAAGATATAATTTTCTCCTTCCCCATTCTGTTAATTTGGAGATGCAAAGAGGTATGAAATCTACAGATTGTCTTATCTTCACTCGGATGAAACCCTCAGCAGCACTAGACGTCATGGCTGGTGCAAGAAAGAGGCAATACCTTTCTTTCCCTTGAAAATCTCAATATTCTGTGATTCTGTGAAACCCTCTGCTTTTGAAGAATCTGAACAGTCATTAAAAGGTAAAAAAAAAAGGAAAAAGACAGCAGAATTTACAGCCTTTTTGATTACAAATTAACCCCCAAATGTGAGCAGAGCGCAACTGATGCTGTGCAGGCTTCCTGCCGCTCCTGGCAGCCTGAAACAATGGCTTAGACTTGTACAAAATCCACTGCTCTTGTCAAGACACCAGCAGCACTATCAGGAATGCTCAGTGATAACCCTGAGCCTGCCACCATTATAGTTTCACGTTATCAGGAGGGGTGTGAGTTGAAGAGGAGCCAGAGTCCTATGGCAGAGAGGGAGTCCTTGCAGGGAAGGGATGGAAAAGGGAAGAAGGAGATTAGGGTAGGTGTCTGAAGGACATTGCCACCTCCTGTCTTGTCTGGCTCACTTGGGGCTCTCTCTGTGGAGGGGGTTTCCCATGTGGTTATGCCTGGAGGGGACCTAGGGCTAACAAAAAATTACTGTTACTCCGCTTGTTCCTGCTTCCCATTTCTCTGACACCGGCAGGACATGGTTGCACCTACAAGGTTAGGACAAAGACTGGTATTTACAGAATAACCTGCAGACAGGGTTCCAAAGATGATCTGAAAGTGTGCCTGGTGGCTCAGACTTAGGGTCCTCCCCATTCTCTGTTGCTCAGAACAAACATGCTGGGTGCAGACTAAAATCTGGAGACAGTCATGGTTCCGTTTAGTTACTCTAGGAAGAGATAAAGACAGAGCAAGCAGGGGAACCCAGAGAAGGGTCTTACATTGCCATTTCTTTCATTTGTTCGTCTTTCACATGTGGCAAGCAGTAAGGAAGGAGATGAAATCAGGGGGAAGATCTCACCAGTGAGAGTTGAAGCATGTGGAAGTTCTTCTCGGCAGCACACACTGTCCCAAAAGAGGTACAAGGAAAGGAAATGAAAGGGGCAAGAAGTACTTTGAGCAATCTGTAGGAATTGGAGGAAAGTTGGGAAAAGGGATATGATTACTCTTACATTTGGAAAGATTTTGTGCTTGGACAGTAGCAGAAAGACTTTTAAATAGAGCATTAGAGAAAGTGACAGTCTAGGAAATGCATTTTGTTCAGAAGGATTTTGGATAGCAGGGTTATATGGCAGAGAGGCTGAAGAATAAAAGAGCAGTGGTGTGGAGTCTAGGATGGTTACTCTGTGATGCTCTCTAACCAGAAGTGGCTGGAGGTGTCTCTCAGCTGACTTTGGGCATGAAGATTCAAAATATGTCCAATTGCAGAAAAATAAACATGTTGGATTTGTGATGGGAGAGAAAAGAGTCAGATCTACCCAGAGGCTAAGCTGAAAGCAGATGAAATGGCTGTCAGACATTAGCCAGGTTTAAAAGAAATTATGTCCAGCAACCTGCAAATAAAACTAACCTGGCACTTCTGCTCTCAGATACAATGATATATTCATGGTGATTATGGTGGGTGAGCAATGAATGTTCAGTTTTTATATTTTCTCTCTTGACATCTATTCTGATTTGCAAATGATAGACCAACACTCTGCTGATTAGAGGATTATATGACTAACTTTCAGCAGGCAAAGAGAAATCTGTCTTTTTTCTGCTTGAGATGGAAGAAAAGCCATCAGCACTGAAGATTTGGCATCAGGGCTCTAGTTTATTTTCAGCTGAATATTGAGAATTCTGCGCAATCTCAGCACAGTCCATCACATTCAGATTTTTTCATGTTAGACTTAGCAAGTTTCATGGCACTGATGGAATGGGGGAGAATGCGAGAATTATTAATGTCAGCAGGATTATGTAGTGCCTCTTACCTACCTTCCGGGAATAACAGGGAACATTGCTGACATGCAGCACAATTTTATTTATTTTTCACTACTCACCCTGTTTCCAGATTTCATGAATCTCACTTGCTAAGGCTGAGATGAGAGGCAGGATAATCTAGGGAGTGAATGGGAGGAATCTGTGTATAGATACTCTGTGTACGATGTATCCCACTGGGACGTCCTGTGTGAGTCCTCATCCCGGGTGGGACTAGCCCCCGTTGCTTTGCTTGATATATCTGCAGCATGTTCTAGAAGGATTTGCCTCATTTGGAAATCCTCTGAAGGTCCTGAGGATAGTTTTACCTGTGCCCTGGTCCCTCCATGGCCATTATATATTTAGTAGTCACTAGTTTTCCTTTTACTTTTCCATAAAATTACTCTTAATATCATTCTGTGTATCACAGCTGTGCTGTGGGGCTAAGCTCAATAATTTTGGGAATACATTCTGCAATCATATGGCATAAAAACTCCTGGATGTGCCATGGGCATAAGACTGCCAGACAGAAAAGTCGCTGCTCCTGGGTAACATCTACAGTCCCAAGAGCATGGTGTGAAGGAACTGGTGTGAAGTGAAAATGTCCAAGACACAAACGGGGGGCAGAGCAGAAGGGGGAGCTGTCATCCTTCCCAGTCCTTCTGATAAATCAGTGCCAAATATTCAACTCCTTCACAAACCCAGTGTGGTGATCAGGGTTTGTGCTGTTCCTGGAGAACTAAATGTTCCAGGTAAGTGCTATTATTAGGTGTCCTGCGAGCAGAGGAGCAGAACAAGCAAGCAGCCAGCTTTGTAACCTACGGATACTGAATTTAAAAAGTCAGGAAAGACAGAAATGAGAGAGACTTGGAAAAGGCAATGCTCTTCCTGCAAATGCAGAAGCTGTCCTGACAAAGACAAGCATATAAAGTTGACAGAAACACAGGGTAGCAGCAAGGATTGAGAGCTTAAGAGGTCTGACTTATGGATCTGCAGAGAGCAGCACTGCAGAAAGAGAAATACCTTGGGATGCCATAGAGCTGTGCCTTTTCCACTTGGAGAGAGAGTCACACCTTGGAAAGCAGAAAAGATGCACTGGCAGCAGTGAACAGGGTGTATTTCTTTGCTGTTTCTTTTAACACAGGGCTGGTGTTTCCCCTGAAACAAGCAGGCAGTGATCTAATTCTCACTGTGCATGTGTGGGGTTTTTTTCATCCAGTACATCGCCAGTGCCTTGAACAGATTTTATTAGCCATCATATTTAATATGTGATGATCCAGGTGTAAACTGCTGTGGAAGCAGATGAGGCAGTTTCTTGGAGCCTTTGTTTCCAGCCTTTGTTCTCTCTGAGTTTGCTCTGTTTTGTATTTGTGTTCATCCCAAGTGTGTCAGCATGAGAACAGATGAGGATGGTGAGGCAGAGCAAGCTATTCTGCTGAGCCTTTGGGACTGGTGCTCGTGCCATGCTTTGGAGCAGTTCCTCAGATGTCCTATACTCATTTCAGAGGCTGGCAGAGCTGAGCGTAACCCAGAGCCAGCTCCTCCCATGATGCCAGTCCTTCCTCAGCCTGCACGAGTCACTGCTGGGAATCTCCAGCTGAACAATTTGGGGTCAGGCTGAGTAAAGTTGCTTGGGAAAAATCAGACCAAGTTAATCTAGAAATCCTCTGCCTAATGTCTCCCTCTCATGCAGTAGAAAGCTCAGTTCTAAGTTTGGTCCTGACTTTGGACTTAAGTTTGATCCTGAGTAGTCCCTAGATATCCTCCAGACCCTGAGCTGCCTGACAGAGAACCCAACTCCTGCATAAGCTGCGGGGTAATCGAGAAGTACAATTTGGCCCTGGAGGCAGACAGCCCTGCAGGTGTGCTGCCAACACGGATAGCACAAAAGGACCTGGAAAAATTAAGGAAAGGATCCCTTCCCCCTGCAAGCCTTACAGCAGCTGCTGGCTGCTCAGCTGCTGTCCAGGCAGCAGGCAGCAAGCCTGAAGGAGCTGGAGATAAGGAGTGGAGGCTGCGGGGTGGCTCACATGGCTCAGGAACGGGGAGTCCAGCATGCAGGGCTGCTATGGCTTGCATGTGAAAGCAGGACTGGGGACCAGAGGTCTGAGGCTGCCGTGTGGCTTACGAGCTCACCTGCTGGCCTGACAGTGCTGTTGACTGCCTGGCTGGTGCTGACCTCAGGGAGCCTGGCCTTGCCACCTCCCCATGCTGGGGTCAGGGAGTGCCCCAAAGAGCTGCTGTAGGAGCACAGAGCCAAGTAAAAATAGCTCTTTCCCATCTGTAACCTCAAAGTGTAATACTCCCTGGTCCCCACGCTGAGGGCTGTGCACACACAGACCAAAAGCAGAGTCCCTGCACCGGAAAGCAGAGATTCCCATCTTCCTCCTGCTCTCACAAAGCTTCCCTGGTGGCTGACAAAGCCTAATGGCATGAGCGATAATTGCTACTGCTTAATCAGGATGGTTTTAGGAAAAATTCTGTCTAATGAGAATCCATTTTGCATGTAGCAGGTAATTAAAGAATGCTTGAACAGAAAAAAGAGGTATGAGCCTCTGAATACGGCTTTCTGGAGAGACAGTGCAAAACAAAGGCAAAGGTGTATATTGTGCCAGCTGTTTCCACCAGAACCTGTAAGGATGAAAAATGAGCCCCTTCAAAACCCATGCCACTGCACCTTCCTGAGATGGTGATCTCTGTGTGAGAGTGCTCACATGTGTGTGTGTGTACAGCCACACCAGAGATCAGCAGGAGACTTCACGGCTCACTTGGCATGGAGCAGCAAAAGGCAGTGCAATGACCAGAAAAACCTGCAGCCCACCATTTACACACTCCAAGGATCCCTGCATGAATCTGAGAGGGATGAAATAACTGTGAATTGAGGGATTAGCTCACATACAGGACAAAATGGAGGGGAAAAAAAGAAGGTATTTCCAGTTTTATTATCCTTAATATCCTATTCAGTGTTGTGCCTTCCTGTGCCTCCTCAGTTGTTTGGTTTTTTTGGTCATTTTTTTTTGCATTTTCTCCCAAGCATAGTGTGTGGGTTTGGTCCAGCAAGATTCTGACTTTGGGAGAGAAAGGCAAACTGGTTTTGGCACAGGTCTTCAATCCTTTTGTGCACAACACAGCACCTCTGAAAAAAAAAAATACAATAAATGCTCTTCCTCACCAACATCAACAGTGATAGCTACTGACAGAGGAAGGAAAAAACTTCAGGGAAGGCAGTGGCTTAAATGATACGTACAAAATAATTCAGATTTACAGTACACTCATCTTTGAAACCCCCTTGTCTTCACTGATTCAGTCCTTCTAAGCCTTCCATATCTCTGGAGACAACATTTTAAACCCACAAAAATAGACATGGGAAGGAGGAATAGCTGAAATAATGTCATTCCTCTCATCTCACACTCTGAAGCAATCCCAGAGGCTTCCACACCCCAGCAGCAAATACCTCTGGAAGGCAGCTCATACCAGATCTCTTAGGTGTTTGTAGCTCAGGGAGATGGCCAGGATGACCAAGACCTCTGAAAGCGACAGCTTCTCTCTGCCAACATGATGAGAGAACAAGAATGACCAGTTTAGATTAGGCACCAGGAGAGAGATCGATCTTGCTGAACTTTAAAAACCTGTATCATAGTGATAACAGTCTGGATTCTCTTTATAGTTGTTGGAGAAAAAGACATTTCTACATGTGATTTGCTGGATCTCTTTTGGACATGTTTTTTAGGATGAGATGTGCTTACGCATCAGAAGTGCCTGTTTCTCTCCATTGCCTATAAAGGAGTCAGTATGACTCGCTCAGCTGTTGACGTTTGCACTGTAGGAATCTAAATTTGGGCAGATGAATACCATTTCCAAATTTCAGTCTGCTGAAGTTAGGTAACAAGAATTCTACTGTGGGCAAGTGCTAAATATTTGAATAGATGCTATTTTTTAATTCACCCTCTCCTTGCAAGACGACAACATCAGTAGGGTTATCTGTGGGAAGAGGAAACAGTGTGTGTCATTAAAACCAGAAGACATCCAAATTCTGTACTTTTTTTCTGGCACAGATTACCATGTGAACTGCACCAGATTTCTTAATCCCTCTGCTTTTTAAGCTTTACCACTATTCAATTTTCAAATGTTAGTTTACAATTCAATTCCTGAATGTGCAGACAATACTTTTTAGCACTTCACTCTTCTTGTTTTTCCTCATAACATTTTTATGTGAAATATAATTTTGTGTCCAGATTCATTATGTTTTCAGTGTTTTGCCTTTCCCACCCTCCTCTGGGAAGTGCTATGCATTTCTTTCACAAATCTGAACTCTCAAGCCTGAAGAATGGCACAAGCATTTGATATCAGAGCATCACTCCTCCACATTTGCTGGCTCTGAGAGGAGTATTTCATATCTTGTTCTCCCTTCTAATTTTCTTACTTTTCTTGAGTCTTTAGTTCTTCGATGATGTGTAGGGCAGTATGTTCTGTTCCAGAAGAAGACTTGGGAACAAATGCCTGCCAGAGAAAAGGCTTTTATAATCTATTGTGTGGGGGCTATTGTGCTAGTTTGACACCTATTTCTGCTTGGCTCACTGTTTCATCTAGGAAAGGTCCTTTCACTTTGGAAACTTGGGAAAGAATCACGGGTGGCAACAATTTCTTCCATAGATACAAACAGTCACTCCTTACCTTGAATGGCAAAAATGTGACAAAAATTGTTGATGCTAAACACTTATTAAAAAATCGATGAATGAGGCTTAAAATCCACCAGGAAAAAAAAAAAAAAAAAGCTGCTTGTTGCAATATTCAGATCACTCTGTCTAAGAGTCTATAAATTTCAAACGGGGGCAAACATCATTGCAAGCAGCAGCAGGATGTTCACCACCTCTGAACAAAGGAACAGGGAAGCACTAGCAGTTCCCCAAAGAGCTCAGAACTTTTTGCAGCCCAAGGAGCAGCAGTGGCTGTTGCACAGCTGGGAAGGGAATGCACTGAGGTCTCTTGCTGAGGTCATGGCTGAATGGCTGGAGAGCAACTGAAGAGCTCAGGACAGCCTTTGAATGAACAGAAGTATTTTTCTAAAGAACGCACACGAAAGCTACAAACATGGAGAAAGTGTAGAACATGCACCCACCAGGACTAAATTTAAAAGATGTGCTTAGCAGGGAACACATGCATAGCATATGGATGCAGCTGATGGAAGAGTTGTTGGACTCCATTCAAGATACCACTCACATAGCAGATGAACCATAAATTTAAGCTACACATGTCACATCCTTACCACTAAGGTTCCCTTTAGTCATGTGTGAATGCAGCTTAGCTGTTGGATCCTGGCTGGTGAGCTAACTTAGTCTCTGAGCACAGTAACAGTGGTGGGCAGGACACAGAATGCAGAGGGATCCTCAGCTGCTTGTTACCTTCAGTGAGTTATTAGCCTGTGGGCTTTTTGCAGCCCTCACCTTGGCATTTGTTAGTCCTGGCACTCACTGCCTAATGATGTTGCATGCTGTCCTTCAGCTCCTCAGCTGCTTGCTGACTGACAGGCCAGCTTCTTTAACATTTGTCCTTGATACATTATCTGGTATTAAATTAAGCTCCTTAATTTTAATAATGATTAAAAGCCTTCCAAGATTATGTCATTGCCAAGTCTCTCATGCACACGCAGAAAGACAATTCTAAATAATAAAACCTGTTCTGAGTTTCTCCAATAAGGATGCTAAGTCTCTGCTCTCTGGCCAATTTTCTGTATTACTGAGCCAATTTATATTTCTGATAGGTATGTAAGAATGCCAGGTTATTATTCTTCAGCAATTACTTTCTGCTTTCAAAATCTTTTAATCCAAAAAACAGTATACTGATGAAACTGGTAGAAAAGGTAAATATTTACAGAACAAAAATCAGACCTTCTTCCACTTCCAGGCAGCTTTGGAGTTGTAAGAGATTCCTTGCAGCTGCTTGCAAGCAATTAAAGTTTTAGATTTGCACTACACTTTTGGAACCTAATTTTATAAGCAGCTGCTGACAGTCCATTAATTTGAATCCAAAATGCCCTCTGAGTTAGACTAGTGCTAAAGAAAGCATTAGTTTCCATTCCAAAATGGGCTTTATCACATATTCCTGCCGCCCCTTTTGCATATCTGTTTGACTCATGGCAATAGCAGCATAGTATTTAAGTGCCAGTTATATTTTGGTAATATGCACAATATTTTAGAGGGGACAGGATGACCTTAAACCTTGTTAGAATAAGAAAGAAAAACAGACTTAAGCACTCACTGGAAGGATTTTTAGGGAAGTCCTGCATATCTCTTGGTAGGGAGGCTTTTTATGACTAACACTTAGATTGTGTACAAAACCAGAACTATTTTTTTTCTAGTGGGT
>VZUA01089850.1:0-11838 GCA_013401035.1 Horornis vulcanius
TAAATGTGGGTGTTTACAGATGTTATTAATTGACAAAATAGTACACTGTTCTCAGCATGAGAATGCTTCATTTATATTCTAAAGAGCTGAAAGCTGCCTTAAGAAGGAGAGCACTTAGCAGCTTCTGAGACACGAAGAACATGGCACATGGACATTATCTGTTGTCTTTTTTATTGATAACTTGCAATCGTTTTTACTGTGTTTCAAATGTCTTCTATCAAATTTCACCAATAACTCTGGCAGCCAAAACATGGTTCTAATCCTGATTTTATCATACCTCTTATGAACTCTTAAAAACTGGCAATATTCAAGGTAGATGATGAGATGAACAGCATCCAAAAGCTTCTACACCTTGTGTTCCCCTTCTAATTCTGCTAGTGGCCTAATCCACAGAGTTACAGGCTCACAAAGTCACAAAATTTCCATCAGCTGTCATTAAATTCAGGAGATTCAAAGTCCACCCATTTTTCAGGATCAGGAAATTAATTTCTACCAGAAATATTTTGTGTAAAATATATTTGCTCTAAAAAAAAATCTTTCCTATTTAAGAAGTGTTTTGCTCCAAATTTTTTAAACTGCTTTGCATTGATGAAAATCAGAATTAACACTTTTAAATTATGATAGGAAACTGAAGGCAGGACTGACCTGTAATTATCTTGCTCATTCCAAAATAATCTGAATCGTAATAACACAAAATTGACTGTTCTCTTTCAGGAATCAAACTACTGGTGATTAAGACAGACATTCCAATTAAACAAGTATGTATGTAGATTCTGGCAGGTAATAGAAAATGAGCAAAGTACACAATGAACAATGCCTATATTTAATTTTAAAATTAGCCTGTTAAAATTTTTCAGAATGTTTCTGTTGTTTTAATAGGAAAATGTAGAATTAGTCTTGTGGTCAAAACATTAACTTTTAATTCCCTAGTATGGTACCCTAAGCCAGCATATTTGAGTAGTAACATTACTTATTCTCTATATATTTCAGTAGCACCAAATAGCATTACTGTGACAAAAACACATACCAAGATGTCCCTCACAATCTTTTCTAATATGTGTTTTTTGTTGTGTCTTACCACTTTTTGAAAGACAAATATAAAGGCAAATAATGGTCTATGTAAAAATAACCAAATGAATAAAAAAAATATGATCCTGCAGCTGAGATGTATAGCTCATATCTGCACTGCTTCACACTGCAGAACCACTTTCCAGCATCATGGTGTTTTATAAATATGTGTTTGACAGCTCAGTAGCAAAGTATATTCCCACTTTGGGTGGAACATTGCAATTCTGCAGGATGTTGATTCATTGTGAGTTAGTCCAGTTGGCAAGTTAATTAATGTCACTCAAAAAGAGGAGTTATAAATATCTCCATACGCTATGCTCTTCCTTTTGCTTCTTCAGCCCTACTACATATGATGGTTCTGACCCAGACACGATCATTAGATTAGCTTGAATTGTGTCTTGCTTAAGTTGATCTTTTAAACAGTTAACCCTTGCTTTAACACAGCAGCTCCTTACTGAAGGACATCTCAAAGCACAACCCTTTGAGGCTCAGCAGGAGCTTACAGGCAGATGGCGAGTGCTTTTGTGCTGAAAAATGCTTGAACACAATCACACAACAGAATGCTTAAACTAAGATTCCACCTTAGTCACACCATATTTCTAACCGGATTCTTCAAAAATATTTTCCAAATTGGGGGCCTGCTGAACACTGTCAGGAAATGGGTCTATTGGGTTTGCAAAATGCTGGGAAAAAATGTGATTGCATCAGAGCAGAGTATTCTTCTCAGATAAGATGGCAGCTGCACAGTGCTTGTAGGGCTGGAGACGGAGAAGCACTGCAATCTTGTTTGTGCAGCAGCACTGCCAACACCTTCTATTTGCATATGACAGTTTACAGGTCCTCGGTCCATACAAACATCTGCAGATGACATGTACATCATTCTCTGCCCTTGAGGGAGCAGGTACCAGCTGACAGTTCTACAGCTGCACCTCTGAGCTCAGCCAGCTTGGTCTTTGATTCAGCTTTGCTGAAAGTGACCATGGAAGTCTTCCTACATCCTGTCTGAGAACTCACATGGACAAGTTTCCAGTGAGCTTCTTTAGCTCTGTTCTTTCAACTGAGACTTTCCTCTCCACAAATTGTTTTCTTCCTGGTGATGCGGTCTTGTTTTAATGGAAAATGCCAGGTGCTGCTCATGTCCCTGTAAAACAGCTAGGGACACCTGGGCAAGGGATGCAATCATGTGGTGAGAAAGACTGGTGCATGGCCAGAGCATTTCCCATCAGATGCCTTCCTGCTCTCTGTTTACCGCTGCAAATCCTTTCCTAGCAAGCCGTCTCTGCCCCCACACTGACTTTAGGAGCTCAGGTGTTTATCACAGAGCACAGTGCTTATCACACAGCACAGCCTCCCACTCTCTGGGCCAAGTTCAGGAAAGACAGACATTTCAATGCCTCAGCTTAATTACGCGCATTATTTATTGGCTCCCACATCTTTCCATTGATTGTTATGTCAGAACCTAATTTAACAGCAGTGGAGTGGCAAGGAACAGAGGGTACCTAGGGGCTTAAGCCACTCGCATTGTTTTCCTAAAATATCCTGAATCATGCTGATATTTTCTCTCTAAGGAATTGGAGAATGTAAGCTAAAATCAGAACTAAACATTTTGACACATGAAGTCAAGGAGAGTTTTGCCATCAGCTTTATGCAGCATGATTAAACCATAGCTGGACAGCTGCTAACAGGGTAAAAAGCTGTCCATGTGTTAATACATTTTCATGACATCCAGATGTGTACATTTACAGGCCCAGGAAAGGGCAACCTTGCTAATTTGAGTTGTAATATGTCTTTTCTAAATTGACAGAAATATTTCTCTGTCTGCTACTCTTTAATATGTTGTAGATCCAGTCACCTGCCAGGAGGATTTCTAGTCCTGTACTCCACTGCTTATTTGAAATATTTATGTCTCATAGTAAGTTGGGAAGAGCTTTGTCAGTAGACAAACATAATAAGCAGGAACATACAAGCCTAAAGATGCAAATTCTAAGGAAAAGCTTAGCTTTCTTCTGAAGTGATCAGCACAGAGCAGCTGAAGTCAAATTGTTACAAATTTGAGTGAATGAAGAGTTCCTCTTGCTCTGGTCCTGCAACCCAGCCAGCGCCTTGTGGCGCAGTAGATGCATGACCCTCCCACTGGAAAAAAATTCAGATTCTTCCATGTCCTGAAGTTAAGAATCTTTCATTTGTACACAGAGTGTTGTGTCATTTTTTTGGTGCCTTACAGGAAAGATGAGTCATTAGGAGAAATGAACATGGAGAAGTCTTGACACCCTGGCAAGAGGAGAATAGGAATAATGAATATGGGTGAGGACATGGGAGGAGAAGGCAGAAGAGATGACTAGAGTGTTGATATTGTCTGCAACTGACAGGCTCAGAAAAACTAATTAGGGATAAGGAAGCTCAAGAATTCCGTATGAGAAAATGGAGTTTGAATATTAATAGGCTCTTCTCTATTATTTTCCAATTTTAAGTCCATTAAATTTGAAGGGGTTTAGAGTTTGGGAAAACACATTTCCTTATTCTTGTGACATGATGAACAATGCAAGGATTAGAAAATAATAGCTTTTGCAAGGGTCCAAACCCATGTGTATACTGGGGTTAGCACATAGCTAATGCACAACTGAAGTTGCACTTACATAATTCCCTCTTTAAGGGTTTCCATGAAATTTAATGGTAAACCAGGCTCTGTTTCTGAATAAGCTTGGCAATGTCACTGAGTATTTGGCATCAGAAAAGGAAAAAGCATTGTACACTGTATTTTTAATTTGTTTTGCTATTATGCTGTTTTAAGAATGATTTACCATTGCTTGTCTCTGTGAGTCATTTGATTGTTTTCCCTCATTTCAAGATGAATCGTAGTTTTTAATCTGTTTGCTGTCATGTCTCATTTCACTGAAACACACATATTGCGCCTATAGCCATGCAAATAGGTGCTATATAAATAAAATGTATTGTCATGATTATCAGAGTAAAAGAACCCGTAGTCATCTGTTAGAGAGTGTGCTCTTTGCCAGACTCGGTGCTCGTGCTCACAGTCCTTCTCCCTGCTCCTGCTGGCAGAGCTCTGGTGAGACGGCGTTTCCGAGCCGTACCGGCTGAGAAGTGTCGGGAGGACCAGAGTAAATGGAAGTAATGGGGCAGATTTATCACTGATACTTCCACAGAATTACAACTTGCTTTCCTGAGGCACAAAACAGCGATGAGACTACAGCTGTGAGTTTTGAGCTCATCAGACCTCAGGGAATGGAGATGGCAGGTTAGCATTTGGGTGAGAAGCCTCCCAGGAGTACCCGTAGCCACAGTCTGACAACTGTATTCCCCTGTCTCTCTCCTGCACTTACCTGCTGGATGCCCTCCTGCCTCAGCTGCCTCCCTGAGGAGTAAAGGCAGCAAGTGCAGAAACATAAAAGCATCCCCCCATCTGCCTTTGCCCAACTTTTCTTCAGTCAGGCAGTACATAGAAGAGCACACATGGGTCAAAGGGAGGCAATTCTGGGGTGGGTACAGCATTACAGGGCTATAGGTCCTCCCAGTCTTACTAACAACACTGCTGTAATGTAGTGAGGGTGCTTGTTTGAGTGTTTGAATTGTAAACTGAACTCCTGGAGAGATGAATGTGACAGCCAGCCATCTCTTGCTTTGCTCAGAAGGATAAGGATGCCTGACATGTTCACTTCAGAATGACATCTGCTTGCAGATAAGAAACCTCAAGGAATGTATTTTGGAGTGCTGTCTGCATGGGTGTGTTGGGGGGGAGGAGGAAGAGATCTTACATTCTATTAACCAAGTTGTTCTGCTATAAACCAAAATATTTTTGTGCTAAATTAGGCCCAAAAATTAAATGTGTTTCCTGGATGCCTGGGTGGAAAGGGCTGATCTATATCAGTTCCAGGGGCTGATCTATATCAGCTCCAAACACACAGTGATTCATTATATTCCCTGGACTCCTGAGAGAGCCTAGTTAGCCTGCATTGGTTACATCTTGCTGCTGCTGCCACTTTCTCTGCTGGCATGTAATATACCTACGGGCTCTAGATTTCCTAATTACTTGTGCTCTTACTGCAAGCCAAGACTGGCCATATTTTATAATGCTCCTAAGGGAATGAATGTATTCGGCCTGTTGAAGCTGAATGCTCACTGGATTCTTAAAGGCTTTCTTATCATTCATTCCAGCCACCAGCTGGGGTGTCTTGCAATCTGCTTCTATTGGATTTCTGATGACTACCTGCAGGCTCCACACCAAGGAGCTTGCACTTACACTACAGGGGTACCTCAGAGTGGAAAGAAAAGCCTGGCCAGGTGTAGGGCACAGGGAGAAGGAAACTGCCAGACTGCAGTAGCTCTCCATGACATGGAAATGGTATTGTAAGGTTTAGGACAAGACACCTGGAGGATTTTAAAGGGCAGTATATATTGTACTGGGCAAGGGAGCATGGAAGGCAGGACAGCTGCTTCAGGGGGCAGATTTCATGTGCTACAGTCTCAGGGGAATTGTTGACTCTGAAAGAGGAATTAGGAGCAGGCAGGGCAAGAGATGACTGAGTTATTTGGAAAAAAACACAGCTTGAGAACATAGAGACTACAATGTATGCATGCAGTGCCCTTTAACCTTGACCTATAGAGACATACTCCACACCACAGTCTCCCCTTTCCTTGCAGGACTCTGACAGCTGCTGGTGGCACTGTCAGGCAGAGAGAAAACTATCCTGAGTCCTGGCTGTAGTATCACATGTCCTGTCAGCAGCAGTGGCAACCAGTAACATGCAACATGTTTGCAGAGCGAATGTAATGAGGAGAACTCACTTGAGCGTATTGGAGGCCGACAAGAAGTGTACGGTGCAGATAAATCAGGACACAAATGACCTCAAATACCTTTGTGGTAGTGCAAAAGGGCATGGGAAGCTGCACATCTGATGTGGGCCTGAAGAAAGCTGAGCCCACGAGGCGCTGCAGCGTGGACACCACTGTGTGAAGCCAATTGGCACGGTGAACTTGAGCGCCTGTGCCCACTGCTCCAAGCAGCACGGCTGAGTCACTCCCCACTGAGCTGCTCTCCCCGCTAAGGCTGGCAGGCAATAGTGCTGGGAGTTGTGTAAGAAACAACCCGGCTTCTTCAGACTTTGGTAATGATGTCAGTACTGGCTCAGTTCTCCGCCCTAAAACTCTGCAGCTCAAGGGTGGCAAATTACCAGCACTGATATCTTCTGCTCTTTTGGTGCATTTCTGTTTGGATATCTGCTGAATCCTTGAAGAAACATCTTATGATAAGCTACAGCAGAAATATTAGTGTATTTTTAATAGTGACATCTTTTATTACCTAGCTGGCAAGTTATCCAAAACCACCTGTGTATTTGTGCAGGGGGCGGGGGCGGGCAGAGAAGAAAGCTGCCAGCCGACTTCCTTGACATCTCTGTTCTTAGTTAGCACATCCCAGTGTCCCCCAATGTCAGCCTTGTCCCAGCTTTTACAAGTGATCCTCTTTTAAATCCTGCTTTTCATAACCACTCTCAAGAGTTATAACTCCAGTGGTTAACCTGTATCAGCCACGCAGCACCTGCTGCGCCTTCCACCTTCCCCGTCTCCATGCTGTGCCTCCCAAGTGATCCGGGGACAGTGACTTTTTGCTGGCAATCTCTGCTCAGCAAGGAAGAGGCATCCCTAGGGATGCCTGTCTTGCTGGAGTGGTGCTTGATTCATGACAGGAGCATTCTGCAAATGTACTGAATTTCATTGATTTGTCAAAGGAGAACAGTAGAAATAGTTGTAAACTCATCCCAATAAGAAACGTTTCCCTCATAAGTAAAACTCAGGTCTTTTCTGTGAGAAATATCACTACTTGCTTTGATGGGACCTTTATATACAATAAGATAACATTTGATGCATAATAAAAAACTATCAGAGAACAAAAAACCAATGGTTCTGGATGTATTGCTGATCTAGACAAACTGATGCTGACTCATTGCCAGCTCATATGGAACACAATCATAAAAATTTACAATTTTAGATGTTTTCCGGTTAATTGAAAAACCTGGAAGAGTTGTACAGGTTCACTGAGGTATATAATGTCAAGGGACAGATCAGCAGGCTCCCAGCTGCTGAGCACATGTGAGACATTTATGCTGGTATGAAGTAACACTTCCTGTCTCAGAAAAAAAACACAAAACCTTGCATGCTACAGGAATTGTCTGGGGACTCAGTTTCTCTGCTTTCACTGTTTCTAATAAAAAATAGGTGTTTTTTCATTTTGGGCATCAAAGAATTGAAAGAAACATCAACAAGAAATGTTGATACAGTCTCAGAAACAGCCCCTAAGTAGAAAAGCTGAGGAAGGAGGATTTGTAGAAGTTGCCTGATACAGATCATGCAAATACCCCTGCAAATGGCTGTGCCACTTCAGAGATGAGCCTCCAGAGCCTAATGCCTTGAGCTTGATGGAACTGGATGGACTGCAAGAGCAAAGCTTGGGCTTGCCTCTGTGCTTGGGTTTCACCAGGATGTTTCCTCCAAGCTGGAGGATGAGACAAAATTGCAGAAAACTGTAGGTAAGCAGGGAATGTGCTTACCTACAGAGCAAAAGTGCAGCAACAATAAATGAAAATGACTGTGTGGGTGCACCTTCCAACCAGCTCAACTGCTGTGAAACGTGGGATCTGTGGAAAAGATAAGGGGGTTTAGGCAAGGGAAACAGCTAGTTAGTCTTGGACTGAAAAAAGGGGAAGAAGGGCCCTCGTCTGTCACTTCACAGAAAATCCTGCCTCTTGATTTAAGTGGTTATTTGACAGTATGAAGTGCCTTCCAACATTTCCATTTTATTATCTGTATGACTGAAGAGTCTTTCTTACCTACAAATGTGGAAGAAGAAGGAGAAAATTTATCTGAAGTTGTAGAACTTTTATTTACCACTGAATCTTAAAGACAACGTCAAAACTGCCGTGTTCCGACTTCCATGACAGCTTGCTCACGAACTAGGATATCCATCATGAAATACATGTTCTAAAAAAAGTCCTCTGCAGAATTTCAGCTACTTCAGCTGAGCAATTCAGACTATGTATATCTCAGTAACATCTGGTATATGTGTTTGCTGCTCAGCTTTGGTTTGTAAATATGTTTGCTCTTAGCAGCATTTGTTAATATAATTTTCCTTGTATGGGTGGATTATTTTTCACTGTGTGGCACTGTTAGGAATTTCCTATTTGTAACAACATATCTTGGCAGTTCTGTCAAAATACATACAATCATTAAAAGCTAGTAGGTAACTGGCATTAAATTGCACTGAATGTTGGTATGTTCTAGATTTAAGTAATCCTGAGTAGAGGCTATTGATTTTACTGATCTGTGAATGTTCAGCACTTCTGAGACCTGGGTCTGCAAAGTGGTGTTGTTTTTATTACTGTCCAAACTAATAACCTTAATGCCTAAGAATTGTTCTTCCCTCTCTTGAAAATAACAATCACGTTCTTACTGTGACGCTTACACTCCCTGCCAAAAGACCAGGGCAAATGACTGCAATTTCTAGCATACCAAAATGTAAAAATAGCATGATAAGACCAGTCTATACATAATCTGTCTTTATCACATCAGAGATTGAAAATTCCTGGCAATTTGAGGAAAAGCCATTAATACTCATAGCCTTTATTAGCCAAGCCAGATTTGTTTTAATTTTCCTTTGGCAATAGCGGTAGCTCCTTGAGACAGCACAAGCAGCTACACCTGAGCAGAATCCAAAAAGGATACCTTGCTTCCACCACAGAAATGTTAACTCTTGCATCGTGGCTGTGAGAGAGTTCCCAGTGCTTTGGTGGCAGGACAGTCCTCCAGACAGTCACACAGGCAAAACTGACTGTCACTTGCAGTACAACTCTTATTTTACTCAGCGTAACTCAGTGTGGAGATTCACCTCACCTGCATCACACACCATTCCTGAAAAGCTTCTTGTGCTATTCAGAGGCAGACACTCCTGGTTTATTTTGCTGGGAAAGAAGACACAGTGCAATCTCCAAATGCAGAGTTTATTATGAAATCAGGTATTCGTAGAGACATCGATAATATCATGAGGTAATAATGTGACTTAATTGGACTCTGATTAAGTCCATTTCTAGGTGATTAGTTTTTGAGGTCTGAAGTGTGTCCCCAGTAACACGACTTTCATTCTGCTTGCCAAAGCTGTGAGCTTGCAAAATCATTCAGACACTCCCTTTTGGAGTCAGTTCACCTGAACTGTTGGGTGAGGGTGACACCCCTGACATTTTCCTCCTGAAGGTGATGGCAGAGCTACCTTTCCAGTCTTTTCCCCCGCCAACACCAACTATTTTTGTATTCTGTTCTCATCACAATTCTGGTGAGAATCGTGCTTTGCAATCTAAATGCGGGGGGAAATGCAGTATGTTTTTATTTTGTTCACAGTCCAACCACACATCTTAAAAACTTTGAACATTTCATTTTGTTTGAAGCCAGCACATTAAGGTTCATTTATACTTACAAAAATATATATGTTGAAGTTCTTGTTGTTGAGAGCATCTGATTGTTATTCTTTGACAGAGCTGTCACTAGAGGGTCCATTTCGAGCTCATTCATTGAAAGCTGTGGCAGCAACAGCAGCCAGCCTTAGCTCAGTTCTGCCTCCAGAGATTTGCAGAGAAGCTATTTGGAGTTTATCACACAGTTTTGCAAAACACTACAGCCTCGGCAAGCTGTCATAAAGAGCCTCACTTTCCTACTGGGCTCGTTTACAAGTAGTATTTTATTACTCTCTGCTCTGTTTTACCCTTGCAAAATCTTTCTTCACCTATTCTACTCTGCTGATAGATTAAAAAATTCTGAAATATGATTCTGAAAAATGCTTGGTATTTTTAATGCATTTATAATTCAAGAGCTATCCAGCTCCACTCCAAGCAGAGCTCTTTGATGCTAAGCTGTTCCATGTCCTGAGCCCCCTGGACAGGACCTGCAGCCAAGAGCCTTGTCTCGAGCAGAGCCCCTTCCCAAAGCCATTCTGCAGGCTGTGACTAGTTCCCACCCATGACTGTACCATTTGATGACAATCAGACATTTCCATCCACTGTTTTCATATGACAAGTTTTAACTGAAGCACCAAGAGCCATGGGTATCTGAAAAGCAGTGCATTTTCATCCACTGTCAGGAGGATATCCAAGCAAATAAAAAAAAAAACCATGAGGTTGATTTCACTCCTGTACGTGGCTCTGTGTACATTGGCTCTGCCACAAATCTGTATCCCAGGAGAACTCCTCTTGGAGCTGGCCCAGCAGCTCCATACTCCCCTTTCCTCAGCATAACTTCACAAGGGGTTTGAGGGAGTTCTGGGTTAGAGGCTTAAATTTGGGGTTGTATCAGACTTGTCATCTTAATTACACTAATCTGCGTCAATAGAAACCTAGTTGTGCCCAACCCACCAGCTCCTGGCACTCCAAGCAGCATTGCTGCTGAATCTCACAGTTTTATCTCAGGGCACATAAACATTTGGTGCTTTTCCCAAAGTCTCAGCTCCTTGAGTCAAGTGATTATCTGCGCACACCAGCTTGTAAAGGTGAAGAGCCAAGTTCTTGCCATCATTCTGCCCTTTCCAGCAGAGCTAAAATGTCATGGGAAGAGAAGCAATACGCCCTATTTGACAGGTAAAATGCAGTGGATGATGTGATCTTGCAAACCAGGTGCACACTGCAAGCACATTGCTGAGGCTCTGAGGCACATACACCCGGAGCAAGGACACGAATTAAGGGGCTGGGTTTGTGCAGCTGTCTGACTCCTTGGGGATCCTTTGATTTTAGTTCCATGTCTGATGCAAGCACATCCCTCAACACTGTGTTTTCAGATTGGGAGAGGGAAGCATCTGCCACCTGAAAGTTGCTTTTTTGCATGACTGCCTGTTATTTTGCATGACTCCCTTCCAGCTCTTATGGTTAACTCCTGCTCTGTTTTTCTGTGCCTCATAATCCTCAGAGGCAGTGTGTCCTCACATACTTTTCTAGTCGAGAAGGAACTGTCTCCTTCCCATACATCAATTTCATCAGTCATATGAATTTCATGTGAGACTTAAAAACCATTGGCCTGCATGGAATTCTTGTACCTATTTAGTGGCAGTAATTCAGGTAATTTTTTTCTCTTCCACTTCTTGTTCATCCATATTAGTGGGTGACAGCCTGTAACAAATGCATTCATACCTAGTAGATTTCATTAGCATAAATTACATCTCCTTCATGAGGTAATTAATACCAAACATTTCTGTCATTTCATAAGATCATAATTCTGAGAACCATTTTTTTAACCCCTGTAAACAATGATGATTTACAGCTTTGAAGATAAGTGACTAAAACCTGCACCTCTTTTTTTTTTTTTTTTTTTTTTTTTTTTTGCAGAGGGCTCTGTTCATTGTAAAAGTTTTCTCAAAAATCTAACCAATAATAATCTATAATATAAAGCAGAGTCAAACAGATTAATTTTTTTTTCCAAGACCTTCTGGTATTTAAAATAGAAACGCCTTTTAAAAGCGTGTATTTGTGTCTTTGATGTCTGTTGATATAGCAGCAATTTCACGGTTGTCAGTAGTAAGTTTTATGGGTGATCACACCAGGAGTTTCACTTTTTTTTTGATCAGAGTAACTCAGTTTCCTTGCCCAGCCCAACCTGGTTCTTCACACTTTTGCACTGTCTTCCCAAGCTATATTTTGTTTCCACACGGCCTGAAGAACCTAGCAGGTAGCTCTGCTCTTTCAAATCTGTTTTCTGACACAAGACAAAAAAAAAAAAAAAAAA
>VZUA01089850.1:11853-35420 GCA_013401035.1 Horornis vulcanius
AATATTGTATCTGATTTAGAAAATGTTGCATAGCTTCTGAAACCTACCATCTCATCCAAGAACCCCATTACAGAGGGCTGCCAGGAGTTCAGCCATAATTGCAGTTAGTGCTAGCATTAACCAGAATGGTTTGTGTTCCCTCGCCTTCCCTTCCCTCTTTGCAATTTCTGCCTAATGAGAAGTGAAACTGATGCTACTGCTTGCACTTGTGAGAGGAAGGACAGCCTTCTACACGCTGCTGCCTGAAGCCCCATCCATCTGGATGTGTGTTTCTGGATGTCTTTCCTCATGCCCTTTCCAGACTGGGGTTAGCAGCGATGCAGTGTGCTGGTGCACACCCTGCTCTAGTACCCCTGTGCCATGAACCCTGTGGGTGCAACTCTCTTTAGCAGGGGCACACAAATCCTAAATGGACAGGTGGTGGGGACAGGAACCCCAGGTCCCTGGGGACCCCAAGCCTGTGTCACAAGCGAGGGCTGATGGGGAGCTCAGCTGGGGACTGTGGATGCAGGTCCGCAGACACACCCTCCTCCTGTTTCATGCAGTGTATTGAAGGGCTCATCATACAGCAGCTTTTGATCACTACCCCCTTTGGATGAAAGCCAGAAACAATGACGTAGAGATGAAAGCTTCTGTATCCCAAAAGCAATCCCCTAAGCCATCCAAGTCCCTCTAAAGCTCTGACTATTTGCTGGCTGAAGAGTTTTAGGTTGTTTATGTAGCACAGATAAGAGTAAAAACACTCCTGTAGAGAACAATAGCATTCTTTTTATTTTGGATGCTCAGTCTGTTTCCTTCTCAAGTATTTGTTTGCTTGTTTGTGCTTGCTGTACCACTGATCTCTGAGAGATTCATGCCCACTCTGTAGGAAGGGGAATGGGGCTGGCTTAGCTTCTGAAAATGTGCTACCTCCTGTACCTCTTCTGTTAGTTAAAATAAACAAGTCTTATTAGTATAGACTGTTCTGTTCAAATTACATTTTTATGCTGCTCAAGTTTATGGATTTATATTAGTTTTAATTCTTACACTAAAATAAGCAGAAAGATAAAGCTGAAAAACATGCAGTGCAGTCAGGGTCATATTTTTCAGCTGATATGTGGCTATTAAGGATGCTTATCTTTTTGTCTATTAAATGTCATTTCTCCTTCTCCCAGAGTCAACAGAGGAGTAGTATTATTCTTCTGCCTCTTCATAAAACTCGTTGTGTTTCATCATCTTTGGTATAGGGGCTGAAGTCCGCAAAGCATTTACACATGTAAGGAAAAATCTTCAGAACAACTCCCAAAAGCAGCTGATTAAAATCAGACTGATTTAAGAGGCAGAGAATACACCAATCTGCCTGATTTTAATCAGCCTGTTTCAGAAGATTGCTCTGACACTCCATGTTATTTTCAAATGCTTGATCCCTGTGCTACATGAATTTGCTATTACAGCAGGGCCACTAAGGTGCTGTCTCTGGTCAGAGCAATGGGAGTTTTGCTACTGACTTCAGTGGAATCAGGATTCACCAGTGATACAGCTGGAGGTTTTCTGCTTTTGATTTGACTGCTGCAGCATTCCCCCATTTCTCATACCAAACATGGATATTTGCATGTATTTGCCATCTGTGGACATTACTGACTTTCACCAGATAACCCAATGCAAACACTAAGTTTAACCATTTAACCATTTAATCCTTACAAACAGTACATTTAAAATTAGTCTACTAGCGAGGGTATAATATGCAAATTTCTGTAACATGTCTCATTTTTGAGCAGATTAATCTTTGTGAAGGGGTTTGATGATCTGTATAAAGGCTGCTAAAATCACTGTGCAGGATTTGAGTGAAGCAGAAGAGCTCACAGATCTGGGCTCTAATGCAATGGTTTAAGTTTGCAGAACGAAAGGTACCCCAGAGACCTCTATCAAAATTTCACTTTTTTTTCCTAATCACAGATAGATTTAAGTAGCATCACACTCCTTAGCACTCTCAACTCCAGATCACAATGTTTAAAAAATGCCTCTTTCAAAATATGCCCAGAAACATGCCAATTCACTGCACAATTCACTTGAGAAAGGAACAACGCAGCTTGTTGCTAAATGTCTTTCTCTGATCTGCCTCTCAGTTGAATCAGACTGGTGTTGCACAATGTATAGATGGTAGAACTAGTCTAATTTCCTGGTGTGATAGTTCAGGGACCTTAAAAAAACAATTCTATGCTGAAAAGTGTATGAAGATGTAAATAATTTAATTTAGAGTTTAGATGTATGAGAATCATAAATAGAATTAAATTCATTAATTGAGTAATTTGGCTACATTCACAGCAATGTGCAAACCCATTAAAAGCCCCAAGTCAAATTCTAAATAGAAAGTTGAGGGTGGCTCTACATTTAATTTAAAAGCATTTTTTTAAACTAAAAGTCTAACCGCATTGTGGGCGGTGTGCTTCTACTGCTGAATAATTTCTGAACATCAGAGCCCTCAGCACTTCAAAAAAGGGGATCAGCACCTCAAAGAACATGGACCTAATTCTAACAAGCAAGAGAATTTTTATCATTTAATGTTAATGAACCCAAAATTTCCAGTAAATACTGGCAGATTAATGCTCTATTTATTTTTTTTATTCAAGCAATTGTTATTATCTAAAGAGAAATGGAGATTCATACACAAGTTATTAGTTTAAGCTGTTAAATAAAACCTTAAGAACTCTATAAATCCCTTTGAAATTTCCTTTAAGTTTACATTCCTATCAAGGAAAGTATTCTAATGAGGAAATGAAAGTGTAAGTATGCCAAATCTGAAGTTTTAATTGAGTTTGTTGACAATACCCTAATAGCAGTAGCAGAGTGCAAGCAAGGATTTTGGAACAAAGACAATGAGTCAGCCAGCTGATGAATGGCAGCTTATATGCAATTGAATACATAATCATATAGAATATTTCTTCCTAGCTTCCATTAATAAGAAAGTGTGTGAATGTGTGCATATGAGGAATGTCAGCTTGAGACTGAGACTCTGGAATCTGTATCCTCAGCTGAACAAGTCTGGATGGTGTTGTGGTCCTGATTCAACTCTCACAAACATATTTTTATCAACAGTTGTAGTACACAGAGGGGTTGATTAATTCAGGCTGCACCAATGGAGATAGCAGGAAGCTGGTGGGGAGATTCCAACTGCCTGTGCTCCAACGCCTAAAGAGCAGTTTCTCCAGACAGATACTCCTGTTCCCAAACTTGCATTCACCTGTGCTGTACCCCAAGGTCAGAGGCTGCTTTTGACAATATTTGCTTTAACTGTTTGTTCAGGATTTTTTTTTTACATTTGCCAAATCAAATGAGCACATTAGCGAGTGACCTGATGATCAGCTAGTAGGGCATGATGCCAGTGGAGTAAGGTACACAACTAAAAGTGTTACTCAAAAGGGCACATCCAGCCATGCTCCTCTCATCACCCAGAAGAAAGAAATCTGAAAACTACAATACATTATCTCTGAACTCTGGCAGTGATACTTCTCATGTACACACAGCCAGGATCAAAATAAATTAATGGAAATACCAACCACTTACAAATATAAACACTATTAACCAGTTGACTTACAGCTCAGTCAAAGAGGAATCACAGTTTTCTTGAAATTCCAAGTCTTATGTAAAATATGAGCTTCTTCTGGCTTCAGAGTAAATATGTGCTTTTGTTATCAAGCACCTGACATTTTCAGGATAAGTCCTGTGTGAATTTTAAAATAGAGAATTAAAATGAAAATCCTTCTCATTTGATGAAAGGTAAACTGAGTAGTTCCTGGAAGAATACAATTTTCTGCTCCTGAAAAGAAGCACCTGGGTATTGTCAGGGCAACTTAATTGTCCCTTTCTAGCAGATAGCAAGAAATGACCACTACAGAGCTCTGTTTGTGTCACCAATGTAGCTCACAAATCTTTCCCATAGAACTGGACATTGCTGAGATAACTGAGAAACAGATTTTACTATAGGAGGAAACAAAATTCAATATAACGTGAAAACTTCCATGTCCACACAACAAGATAACTGCGAGAGAATGAAAAATAGCAATTTCCCAATTAATTTGATACTAAAATCAAAACTGCAATGTTTACTTCTATATTTTTGTATTCCTTTCCTGATAGAAAATGTTTCTTGCTAAACAGGTAGAATGAGAACTTCAGAGCTTTAAAGACTGTTCTGAGTATCTCATAAATTTTACCTTGTGATCACTGTGCTTAAAAACCATTGCCCATTCTTGGCACAATAGAAGGAATGAGTGTCTGAAATTGCATTTCTGTGGTCTGGGGGGATAATGACCTTCACAGAAAAAATGTTAGTAGTTTCCTCATTATATGACTCCACCAGAGCTATTCCAACAGAGAGTGTGTCTACTTTTTCTCAGAAAAAATTATTCATTTCTGTAGAGAAATTCCTACCATACAAAAGACACCATATTTTTAGGACATAGGGGTGCCCCACTTTGCATTAATAAAACTTGTGTTATAAATGGTATTTTTTTGTACTGTGTAAGTTCTATATCCAACCAGAAGAATAATAACTACAATGAAACAGAATCAGATTACCATTTATCAGAAAAATTACCAATGTATTAATGCAAGTCTTATGCATTTGCAAAAACTTAAGCCCTAGTGACCTGAGGTTAATATTCATGTATTTAGATTGCTGTCATTTCCCAGGATTTAAAGAAAAGCCTGGGATTTAACAGAGTGGTTAGAGTAATCATAAGAGGCTGCTGTTAAAAACGTTGGATTGAGGTTGAACTGTCAATCACTTTTAAAAGCAATGTACATATAAAAACAAGGTTATCAGGTGACCATGAAATGTCTTTTGTCATCAGTGAGTGAGAACTTCAAGAGCTACAGGCTCTCGAAGTGGTAAAACTCACAGAGGCTGGGTCAGAGAAAGGGCTTGGAAAGCCCTGCAGCTTCCCCAGTGTGGACGGAAAGGAAATGTCCGTATTCCTGTCTGCTTCTGTGGCAAACATTGTTCAGGTTTTTTCAGCTGGAATAGTTCTTTAGGAGTGCCTGTTTTAACAGAAGAGAGCCACAAGAGAAACCTTAATGCAGCCATGCAGCTTCATGGGGAAAGAGGGAGCTTACAACTCATGCAGTTCCAGATACAAAGCTTCATACAGGGAAATATTTCTGTTCCGATTGTCTCACATATCAACATATTTAGTAATGTTGAAAAAACCCAAAGAAATATTAGTGTTCTGGTTTTGGCTGGAATAGAGTTAATTTTCTCCCTAGTAGCTGGTATCTAATACCTAGTGTCTGGAATTTAGTATGAAAATAATGTTGGTGACACACTGACAGTTTCAGTTGTTGCTAAGTGGTGTTTATACTCAGTCAAGGACTTTTCAGCTTCTTATACTCCGTCACTCAGAGGTGACAAGAGGTTGGAAGGGGACACAGTTGGGACATCCAATCCAAACTGGACAAAGGAATATTCCATACCATATGACAACATGCTCAGCATACAAACTGTGGGGGAAAACTGCTCAGGGACCTCTGCTCAGGAACTAGCTGGGCATAGGTCTGTGGGTGGTGAGCAATAGCCCTGTGCATCACTTTTTTTGTATAACCTAATTATTCTGATGTTGTTGTTTTTGTTGCTATCATCACCATCATCATCATTATTATTATTATTATTTTGTTACTCCGCCGTTACCATTTGACATCACACAGCGCCTTCCAGCACTAAAATTTGGCAGAGATTGATTAAATTTGGTAAAATTACCCATTCATTACCACCAAAAACTGCTTCCCGGAGGCTTTGTGAGCTGATGGAGTCTCGGGAAGTGAAGATCTCACATTTAATTGTTAAGAAAAATTAAAAAATAAAGAAACACGGGGTCTTCTCGATTTTGNAGGGTTTCCTCATTTACTCTTTTGAGTCTTTGCCCCATCCCACTGGGAAGGGGGAGTGAGTGAGTGGTTGTGTGATTGGGTTGCCAGCTCGGGTTAAACCACGACAGCTAGAAAAAGTATGTGGAAGAAAAAAAAAAAAGTGATTTCTTTTCCAAAAGTACTGTACTACAAGCCTCAGTATTAAACTGTTCCCTCTGACTTGCAGTGGGAGGGATGGAAGCTTGACATTATCTGGGGCAATGGCAGGGACCATCATTCCTCCATTGCACTGTCCCTCCATCATCTGGATAAAGAAGAAGATGCCCCAAGGTATTTCAGAGGGCCTGGCGTAATCAGTGAGGCGGGAGGGAGATCAGGAGACCAACTCTTGTCTGTAGCACTGTCCTCAGCCAACCCCAGGGATTTCCGACTGGAAATCAGAGCTACAGCTAATGCTGCTTGACACAGAATTAACTCTCCCAGGGCCTCCTCTTTGCTTCTGCAGAGCTGCCACAGGAAAAAAAACAAACCCTGAGTTGGATTGTGTGCTCCCCACAGGGTTGCACTGCGAGGAAGACTAGAAAGACAGAGGAGAAGCGTGAAAGAAGAATCCCTTAAAAGATCCATCCTGCAGCCCCACAGGATACAGGCTGAGGGAGAGTTTAAAATTATATAAATATCATATATCTCCCCTATCTTGCCCACAGGAATAACAATGGTCTGCAGCAAAAAGCAGCATGAGTTCTGTATCATTTTTCATGCTGGTGTATTTGGATTGAAACTAGAAAATAAACTTTGTGTTTCATCACTTTTTCAGACTTCAAACATGTATGTAGCACTGCTTTCTGTCTCTCTTAAAACTGCAAGCTGAAGCAAGTATTTCATGTGTTATAACCAGTTTAGCACTGCTCAAGAACATTACAATGATTTTCTCCTCAGTCATTTTATCATCTCACTTTTTAGGTGCAAGTCAGTATTTTGTAGATTGACTTATTTAACCTGCACAAATCTATTCAGTGGAGAAGGGTAACAGGAGATTTTACATCTAGAATAATGTGAAATCGCTCCAAATTCTGCACCAAGACATGAGAGAAATGGTTGTGGTGTGGAGCCCCTGGGATTTCCTCAGATCATCTATGCAGTGTCACAGGTGTGCCCCACAGGGGTGACAACACACAGAGCATCCCAATCTCACTGGTTTCCTGGGCATGAGGGCCTCCTCCCAGGCAAGGACAGCTGGTCCATGTGTCTGTCATCAAACAGAGTGAAAGCAGGCAGGCATTTCTCAAGGTTGGATATGGATATTTCAGACTGCAAAAAGGAGCCCTTCTCAGAACCTGCATTAGCCAAGAGGTGTCGAGGAACCAGGAGCAGCTGATCCCTAAGCTGGGTGTTTTGTTCCCCTTGCAGTGAGACCGATGATTTCTGCCCTGTGAACTGGCTGAGAGCTATTTCCCAAGAACTCAGCACAGCACTGGACCTCCAGCTAACTGGAGCGTGTCAGCCCCAGAGCTGCCTCAGCAGTTACAAGGGCTTAACCTTCGCCCGTGGAGCCCTGGTTCAAACCTGTTAAAATTTGCAGTCAGTAATGCAACAAGATTCTTCTGCTGATGCAGAATGAAGAACTTTGGAGGGATTTTGAGCCAATCATGGGTTAAACATTGCCCTGGGAACACTCCTGGAGTGTTCATAGATTGCTTTTTTTCCCCTCCTGAAAAAGAGGTTTTTGCAAGCCGTGCAAATGAGTGAATTCAGCATATAATTCCAGAGTGGTATGCAGCTCTTCTCCTGCCACATACACAGACACTGTTTTTAGTGCACATCATCACATAGTGATTAATGGCAACATGGCATTTACTCCAGGGAATGCAGCCAGCTTAAACATGAAAACCCACATAGCCTCTGATGGACAGACAAGCATATAAATTTTATTTATTTTGTCAGCCAAGCAAGAAAACTGTAAAAATAAGAATACAAAAATCTGCTCTGATGTTTGCTTTACTCAGGGATAAAGTGATTTAACAGAATTACCAACCATGATTTTTTCTGAATAGGGTTACACACACTGGCCTGTCACCACCCCTGTAGCTAAGCTGCACTCGGCACAGTACCAGATGCACGAGAGAATAGCGAGAGGGACTTTCCACTGTCTCTTGATTCCTTTCTTTTGCTGTTCCCAAGGGGTACCCTCAAGATACCAACTCCAGGAACAGCCTCAGCTGTGGTAACAGCTAAGGGGGCTGTTGAGCAGCAAGGGGTCACTGGCCTGGAGTAACATTTACACCGTGCTGCCTCCTCCTCACCCAGCTGCTCTGTGGCGGGAGCTGTCACCCGGGGTCCTGCTGGGATGGAAAGGCTCCTCAAGAGAACATTTAAATTGCTTTATGGCCCTTTCTATTACTCTGGAGTTGCAGGAGTGCTATATATATTGTAAGACTGAAGTTCTGGTCTGATATTTGTATTCTATCTATATTTCATCTTTCATAGGCATCAGAGACTATAAAAGACAAAATGGCTCTCCAGATACTAAAGGTTTAGTGTGACTGGTACAAATTAATGAAAAGGACAAAGGTTTGTGCCATAAATATGAAACACAGGGTACAATTGAATTAGGTTATTTTTACATCTCAGATTAAAATTGCCCTTTCTCTATAATTTTTTCTGATTGTAACTTAAATCTTTTAAGGTCAGTGGTTCTTGGGTAGTTTTGTGTTATCTGATATGCTCTTTTGTGATTTTCTCATTAGTGTTCTTCAATAGGACTTTCTTCTACCTTTTTGTCTTTAATACAGGATTTTTTTCCTGAAGGTGTTTCAAGAAAAGCAAATAAATATCTTTTTTAAAAAGATGGCTTTTTTAGAGAAAGATTGCTTTCTGTGAGAATCGTTCCTCCTAGCATGGCATTATAATTCAGTTTGCTAGCCATCTACAAAAAGAAGCATTTGTGAATAGGGTTGAAAGGACACAAGAATAGAAATCAGAAGACCAATGCCTTTCAAATGTGCTCCTCTATGTAACTTTTTTGTAATCACTCCCCCCCCGTGTTTGTCTAGATGGGAGTCTCAGAAGCTAAAAAATATAGAGTATACAAATATTATTGACTAACTAAATCTTAGTAAAGTCCTTTTGAAGAAATATAAAATCCTCCATTTATTTAGTTTACATGAGTCTACATGAGCCTTTCAAAGGCAACAACATATAAAACTGACTCATTTCATGTTGGGAGGGAAGAAGGGAGGAGCCTTTGTTTTCATCACCAGATATATTTTTAATAGCTGTCCATTCAAGGCTGAATTTTAAAATATCATATATCCAAGGGAGTCAAAGGCAAACATAAAACTGCTCACATGATTCAGGCACACCCTTGCTATATTCCATGCAAGTATTTGTCTATCTTGGGCATATTTTCTGGTTTGATGTTTTAAAGCAAGACAATGTAAATAAATAAGACTAACAAAATTATCACTCTGTGCTGTATGTCTTTACACAAACATTTCCATAATTTTTACGAAAGAATCCTAGATAATAGGAAACAATAATGAACCTTTTTATAATATAAACTTCATACTCTGTGCAGATTGCAATTGTCAGGATGCCAAATTTCTCGTTAATATATTACGAACTTCTCAACTATTTGCATGCAGCAAGGATATTAGAATGATAGTATTTTAAAAATAGACTCACATAACATTTTTTAGTGTAATCAACCATGGATGAGGCCCATCTGTCATATCTAGTCTGTATGACTAATTGTTAGTGGTCTGTAATTGAAATTTAAATTTATTAAATGAACAGAGATGCCATTATAAATGCACTAATTCAATATGTGGAAGGGGGATGGCAGGATATGAAACTGGGTGGTAGCTTCTGAGCACTGTTTATGTTTATACATATTCAGATGAATGTGATCCTTCCTATAACTGGACCAATCCTTCTGCAAGGCACATCAGAGCTGGCCAGCAGATGCCTAAATCATCACAAACATTCTCCTCCTCACTTTTCCACACTTCAAAGGGGGTTGTGAATGGAAGATGAGCTTAGGTTTGTTGGATGTTTTTATTTTATAGGAGGCCCTAGGAAAAAAAAGAGTTCTTTGTTATCATTGTAAAATATGGTAATGTCCAAGAAATGCCCTGTGGTTTCATACACACCACAACAGTGGCCCAGGCCAGCAGAGTGTCATAGAACACATATGCAGACAGCAGACAGATCTGTTTTATAGACCATGGAAGAAATCTTAGCCAGATTGATGGCAGAACTCCCATCAACTTCAAGAGAGTCAGGATTTCTCTCCTTGGAAGTGAAGTGCATTTCAGTGATGTGCTAAGCATCCTCAGCTGCCATCAGGTAAACTCTTGGAGAAAGGAGGTCACTCAGCCCCTGCAAAATTGAGTTCTTCATCCCTAGAAAGCAAGGCAACATCTTCATGCTCAGTAAGAAAGTATTTTCAGAATGACTACACCGCTAATTTTTCTTCAGTGGAATAAATAACCACTGAACATACACAGATGTCATCACCAGATGCAATTTCTCGGTTGGTGTCACTGTAGAAGCAGAAAAACCACCAGTGAGCTCTGCATTGCTTTATTGTTGCTTTACGTTGTCACTTATTTTAGAAACCCCATATTTGCTCTGCTAATCTGTTTTATTATGGATGTGCTTTATCTTTCTGTTTGAAAAATAAGGCTAAGCACCAGATTTAATCCCAAGCATATAAAATCATGCCTTCTGTGAGAGCCTGTAATTCTTTAATGACTGCAGCACTGACATGTTGGGTATGTGCATGGGCAAGAAGTGGGGCATATCTTTTAGCACTAGTAGCTTCATCCTGCAGCCTCCTGAGCAGCTTTAAATTGCAAGTACTATCCTGAGAACTGAGGGCACTTGGTACCCTGCAGGGAGTGCCAAGGATTTCACAGAACTGGCACTTTCAAAAGAGTGCAGCTCTGTGTGTTTTCAGAGATGAATTTTGGGACTCCTGCCACACAGAGGGTTTTTTTCCCGAGTTTTTTCCTGGTTGTTTTGAAAGAGCTACTTTTTCCATATAAGAAAGAAACCAAATCCACTCCAAGTAAAAAAATGCTCATTTAAATAGATAACCACTTTCAGCAGATGTACCAGAGACAAGTGTCAGAAAAAGGCTGGAAATGCAAAGGCTATTAACATAAGAGGTCAAATCAGACACTGCTCTTGGATTTGGCAGAGGCTCCACAAACAGCTTATGACCAGAGAGGTCTCCCTTTTGATTAGGTATGTCATTTTAGCTTTTCTGCTCTGCCTTGACCCTTTTTACGTTTGCTGTGGCAGTGCCTCTTTCCAGAGCACACTTGCAATTAGGGTAGGAAATTCTGGGGTGCTGTTAGGAGACTCCAAGCAGTTTACATAGAAATAAGCAAGACCAAGGGCAATGTTTTGAAGAAGAAATGTAGTATACAAATATGAATGTTATGGTTGCTCAGTTGAGAGGAATGAAGAGCCATTCTGGGAAGAGAAACCAGATCCTATCTTTGTCTAAAAACATTGATGCCCTGATTCTGACTACTAAACATACAGCAGGACCCACAGCCATTCCATTACCCATAATTATAGTGATCGAGCCTGTGTGGCTGCAGCTTGAGAGGATATTTTTATATTCTACAAAACATTCCCACAGTTGATGGGATACATTCTTCTTTAAGTGTGAGCAACATTGTCCTTGAAGCTCAGTTACCGTGGCAGGTGAAACCATGGATAAACCCTGTGCGTGTTCCCCCCAAGCACCTAACTAGAGAAGGGCAGAGTGGCATGGGTCCTTGCTGAAGAGGTGGCTCATCAAGCAGCTTCATTTTCCTGCTCATACTATTCAACTCTGCACCAACTATTTGTTTTATGATCTAGCAGGCATTTTGCCCACTTTGTGGCACACAGCCTTCCCTCTGATGCGGAGCTCGTACAAGGCACTGCTCTTTCCCAGGATGGCTGGGATGCTTCAGGATTGCTGAAAATTGTCACATTTGTTATTCTGGCTGGAAGAGAGAAACTCTACCATTTTGACTGTTCTTCTGTACATCCTTGTCTGAATTCTTCTTGGCCTCCTGACTTACACATTTTATGATACTTTTTCTTTGTACGCCACTGTCACAAATGTTAGCAGTCTAGGTCTGGTCTTCATTATTCTTTTGTTGCTTTTCCAAAATACAATTTTTCTTCTTGGCTCCATCACTTTTATGGTGACTTGCTCATATTTTGAATCCTAGGATTTCGCTTACTTTATGCTGGCAATATTTCTTGTGGTTTGCTGTAAATTACAAATTATCAAAACAATATAGTATTTCAGAAAATTGTGTGGGAAGAACAGAGGGGAGAAGGGATTTTGTGTTTGTTTGTTTTTAAAAACCAGTTTCCTGCCTGCTTTTACTGTCTCACTCTTCCATCAGGCTGCCTCCCTAAACCTAAGGTGTTCTATTTTAAAAACCTTCCAAGTGACACAGGAGCGGAACTTAAGGAACTTGAGAAACTTGAGCTAATAATTTCCAACAGCAATTTGGAAATGTTACTGTCAGCCTCAAAGAACTGTCCTCATGTCACCTCATGAGATCTCCTGCAGTAGGTGCGTGCTAATGCCTTTCATTCCACTGAGCTGCATGCCACAAAAAATCCATCCTCTGCTAGCTGTTCTCTCCGTGGGATCCATTCCCACTCACCAATCCCCAAGTGGAAGCCAAATTCACCTCCCAAACCTTGCAGATTAGATGCCCAGCTGTGTAAACTGGCATCACATTGCTGACTCAAAATCATAAAAGACAAAAAATCCTAATACTTTAAACTGAACCATCATGGAATTATGATGCAGTACTAAGGGTTGGGAAAGATCTTTTGCTTTATGCCTCAGACCATGAAATGTAACTAAGATCTGTAGCATCAATAAGCCATGAATGAACTGTCTGATACTCTTTTGCAGCTATTTTAAGTTCTTTCTCCCCAAAGTCCCGGCCTGGTTTGCTCTGCCCAAGCCACCTGCTGGGAGGTTGTGTACTCTGCAGCTTGTAGGCTTTGCCGGCTGTCATTCAGTGTTAGCTGTCAAGAGGACATCAGCATCTTCAGATCTGGTAAATAAAAATGAGGTCAAGCCTATAACATTTTCCACTGGGTAAAAATACATAAATGTTGCCACTGTGATTAAACTCTCTCTTCTCCGCTCGTCTTAGGGATTTATTGCTTACACGCAAGCTTATCACAACCATAATTCATTCAGTTTTGCACCTATGTGTCCTAGTTCTTATCCAATTATTTCAGCTCTCTGGTTTTGTAAACTTTTATTTCTCAGGCTGTGCCCCTTCCCATCAGGAAATGTCTTCTGGGGTCAGATCTGAAAGCAATGCACTATGATTTAGCCTCATGCCTTCCATTAATGTCAGTGGGAATCAGGCTGCTAAACCCTGCACACTGTCTTTAAAACATAACTCACAGTATTGGAGCTCTTGTGCATTTACAAGCATTTATTCTCATGTCAGACACGTGTGCCGGCAGACTAGCCAATGGAAATACTTTTTTTTTTTCCTCCTTTTTTAATTGATCTAGCAGTGGAGATGAATGAAAGCCTGGGGGGAGTGCAAATAAAAGGGTCAGACAAAGAAGGTTAATGCTTTCTGCACAATCTCATCACAGGACTTAGGAGTGCTACGGCATCCCTACGGAGGAGATTACGTGGCTTGGTCAGCAGCGTACACGGGACAACACCAACACTGAGCTAATTAAATGAGCACAAATTACGACAGCTCTCAGGATCAGCACCTCGCCTGCTAGTATGTGTATAAAACTGATCTCACGTGTTACCAGTACGAGCATCTCCGTGTAAGATAAAGCAAAGGTGCTAACAAAACTGACTACTACTTCCTTATGTCTCTGCCACCCTTCTACACAGAGATTGCATGCGAAAATTTACCCAAAGCATTCAGTCGCTCTTAGTAATGTTTCTGTTATGATCAGCCTGCCTAGACATCCCGTCCCTCTGCCAGAGAACACTGAATGAGGGAAAAATACTGAGTCAGAAAAATGTGTGAAAAGATTTACATACTTGCTAGCATCCCAATAATCAGCTCTGTAATTGTGCATTTTATTAAAATCCCACATGTTTATTTGAGCTGCTGGAGTTGTTCTGCTTAATTAACAGAAGAGAGGAAGGCAAAGTCTTGCCTTAAATTCACACATCCAGACCCAAATCCTGCAAATTCATGTGCAACAGCTTAATTTTCTATACCTGAATAGCCCCTCAGGGGTCAGAGCTACCCAGTTATGTTGTTAGTGAGGTGTTCCACTGACAGATCCACACTGAACTACCTGCAGGCTCCTGAAAGCTCCCCGGGTGCAGCCAAGTCTCTGACCTGGGATGCACTTGGCTCCATTTATTTCTGCAGCTGTTGGAATGCTGTGCAAACAGCACCTGCAGCCTGTGGTCACAGGAGATGCAACACGGTGCTTGGATAAAGCCAGGGAAGGTCAGTGGGATCATCCAGACAAGGAAATCTGTTTAGGGAACCACAGATTCTGCATGGACATCAGTGTTAAGGGAGAGGACTTAATGAGGAGCCTTGATCATCTCCTAAGAAGTGTAGCAGAGCCCCAGGGGGTTGTGATCCATATAGACAGCAGTACTGTAGGAAAGGAAAGGCAAGGAGAAGGGAGAGTGGGAGAGAGGTGATGCAAGGTGCTAGAGATGAAGCTGAAGCCCTGAGGTGTTGACAATCAGAATTTCTATGGAAGCTGTCTCTAAAATGCTCCTGGAACCCACATCTGCCAGGGAAAGTGAGGCAGAAAGATAGAACATTTAATGCCTAGTTAAGAAATAAGGTAAAAGAATAGGTATATGCATTCTAAGTGAAGGCATCAGAAATACTGTGGAAAGGGAATGGTAAGTGGGATTCTGTTATACCAAATATACAGCATAAGGAGTAAGCCATGCTAGAATCAATTAAATTAACAAATTACCTCATCAGTATAAGACATAAAATCTGTGGGGATTGAAATTACAGACCTAATATGGTGTTACCACTATAGCAGGGGATGAACAAACTTGGTAATAGAGTCAGCCCATCCCAAAATGGTAACAACCATTTGGTTGTCTAACAACCACAGACAATGATACTGCCTCTCTTACCAGGATGTTGTTACCAGCTGCAGAATATAGGGGAACTCCAAATGCCAGAGAGGCAGGAAGGGCAGTAACAAACACCTAGACAGAAGTCAACAGACTTCAATCATTTACATGCAAATGGCTCAGATATTATGCAAGAATGTAATATAAACAGTCAATAACTATTGCATGGAGGAACTGCTTAAGGATATTGATCAGAAAACAGGCAATTATGGAGTTGGCTTGCAGGAGAAACTTATGTAAATGAGGAATTTTGTTTAAAAGAAACAAAATGCAACAACAAAGAAAATTAATTATTTCCTGAAGACATGAAGTCTGCTAAAGGATGCTGTGCTGAAAGCACAAGGCCAGTGCACATTATTCATCAAGGAGGCTTGAAAATGGGCAGTACATGGTGGCTTTGAAAATGGTGAGATAAGGGAGGTTATTAGAAGAATAACTGCAAATCCTTCAAACAGCTGAAGCTGGATCCAAATGAATAAATTAGAAAGTAACAGACACTCTGGAAGATTACGTGTACAATGACAATTTGACAGTCAAAAAGGGGGTTGATGAGTTTCTAGCAAAAGGAATCAAAACTAGCAATAAATCACTTTTTTCTGAACATCAGGATCAGGAACCCTGCCAGAAAATCAGTGGAGCCCATTGATCACCAGAGTTCAAAGGAAGCACTCACAGAAAATACATCTATTAGAGAAACTAAATGAATCCTTTAGATTGTGACATCAGAAACCATTTTGGGATGGCCTGACTGTTACCAAGTTTGTCTGGAATGGCTGTGCCCAGGAACCAGGTCTGGGAACAGTGAAACAAAATGAAGAGCAACAGGTTGCCAAAACCCAGATGATCTCAACCAGGAGTTTCAACGGACTCAGGGATGAAATAACTAAATGACTGAGTAGCAGCCTATAATTCTATGTTTAAAACTCCCTTGATATCCAAGGAATTGTTATCAAATATCAAATGCCTGGCCAACTTTTTTTAGCAAAGGTTCCAGGGAAGATGGGGGAGATGTGAGAAAGAACAGACCTGGAAGTCTGAAGTCTTTGCACTAGGAAAATTAGTAGAGAATATAATGAAGAACAAAATTCATTGACACTTCAATAAATTTGATTTGCTTGGAAAGAGTCAGCACGACCTTTTCCATTTTTACAGATTGGAGTTTTTTGATGAGATCAATGTACACACAGATAAGAGCAATACAGTTGATACATTCTACTTGGATATCTAAATGCTTTTAGCAAACTTGTTTCTTGATTCCCCACTACAGGCTTTTGAGGGAGCCCAAAGACTTCCCTATCAAGAAAATGAAAATCATTGCAAAATAAAAAGATATTTAAAACATAGTTAGCAGAGGAGGGGATCAGAGCAATTCTGCGGTGCTGTGTAGTGCAACAATTGCTGTCAGGATATTCATAAGCAACCTGGAAAAGGCAGTAAACAGAGGAGAAAGTTTGTTGACAGCAGCAAAATATTTATATTATAAGGACAAGGGCTGACTTTAAGAGTAAGGCTTTAGTAGTACTTTAATGAGAGTAGTGACAAGACAATAACATGGTAAATGTGATGCAGGGTAGATAAATATAAAGGGATATGTAGGGTAGAAAACACAATCCTAGTTTCACAGCCAAAATGGCATGCTGTGAGATACCATCAGCTGTCAATAGCAAGATCTTGGGACCTATTTTGCAGATCTATGAATATGTCAGCTCAGCACTCAATAGGGGTCAAAAAAACTAACCTTAAATAAAGTATTAGGGCATAGCAGGATAAGAATAAAGAATAAAAAAGGAAGAACATTATGCTAGTGTACAAACTCATGGCTCACCCATGTTATGATTAGTCTGTGAGTTTTGGGTGTTTTCATCTCAAAAATGGTATAGCAAAACCAAAGAAGGTTCAGGTTAAAGTAAAAAGTACAAGCAGCTTTAATATCTGATTAGATATAAAAGACTTCAGTATAGGCAATGAGTTTCAGTCTGGAGGAGAGACAATTCAGTGAAAGAAGCATACAGTATAAAGAGTATGGTGAGGATGCTCACAAACAGTCACTGCCTGTCTTCTCCAATAAAAGGGATGTGTGTGGGGGGAGTGGTGCTAACACAGAGCTACAAGGAGCCACTGGAAGTTGGAGTGGCTCCTTGGCTACTCCAAGTTGGAGTGAACATTGAAGGCACACAGATGGGAAAGCCTTTGGAAGCCAGTGAGTACAAAAACCACATCTATCCCAGGAAGATCCTGACAGAAAATAGCTTAAAATTGTAAAAGTAAAGTTTCGGGTATCTGGAGGAAATGCCTTGTATTTTCATCCTGCTCTTATTCTTCACTAGGCATCCTACAGAAAGATCATCCTGAGCAAGCTCAGTTTTTGGCTTGAGTGGGAGTGATCATTTGTGTGTTTTTGTGCAGTCAGCTATGCACACAATCAGGGTGTTTATTCCCCTCCTAGGCTGGGTGTTCCTGAGTGACTGCCCACTCCAGCAGGATCACAACACCACACCACGTGAGCACACAACTGCACCTGCATCCCTGTCCGTGTCTCCCACTGCCATGCAGAAAGGATGGCTCTGGGTATAAAGCCAGAGGAGAAAGAGATGGGGCTCTGTTGGGCAAGCACAACAAAAAGAAGGGGGCAGCTGCTTTGTAGAGTTGCTGAATTGTCAAAGCCTGCCTGGAGAACACTGCCTCAGCCTATCCCTTCCCCAGCCTCCTGCCTGATGCTGTGAGCTGCAGGCAGCTTCCTCCAGGTGGGTGATGACTTGGGGGTCCCTCTCTTCTGCCAGCAGTTAACATGCCTGGGAGTGCAGGGTGGTCCTTCTCACCCAAGCACATGACAAATCCACCCAGGGGCTGCTGAGCCTGGAAGATAAACACATAATAAAACCCAGGAATAACATACCATTGTCAATGTAAAGAAACCTCTCCTTAGAGCAAGCTGAACTGGCCTTGCCCAGAGGCTGCTGGAAAGCATTAAGCTTTGAAAACCAGCCCACTGGTTACAGCCCAATCCACAGGGTGCTCATCCCATCAGAAGATTTAAAACAGCAACAGATAATGTTGGCATACAGCCTTATGCCCCTTTAAGGGGCCCAGACCAGCTACTCAAATTCCACTGCTAGAAATTTTCTTTAGATATCTTGTTTTAAGGCCAGCTAGACCAATCCCAGCCTAAGCCCTTTGAATCCACTCCACCTTCCCACTTTGTTTCTCTTTGGGCTTATAGAGAGTGCAGTTCGAATACTTGAAGTTCTTTATCGGCACTATCTTATATTTCACTGTAACAACTCCTGAGGACATCAGTGCTCCACACCCTACAAAGAGTTTATTTAGAACTTTAACTTAAATTAAGCCAAACTTTTCTCTGTGTTCTTTTTTTTTTTTTTTTTAAGGTATTATTCATATTTTATCATATATCATTCCATTTTTATCTGGAAACAGATACTGAAATGGGAGTTTTTGTTCTTCATGGAAGAAAAAATATGGTAAATCACATGGGAATGACTGTTTTTATGAAATACTGAGCTTCATTTTCAGTCTCAAGTAGTTAAAACTAGTTAAGTAATTCAGATTAGCAAGCATGCTTGAGGTACTTATCAAGTTGACCTAAGCTTGGCAAGCTTTTGATGTTCCTTCATCAGTGATACTGCTCTGTGGTACTAAGGATGAGTCTCACAGATTTAATGAAACTGAAAAGTACTTTGGTGTTTATGTTGGGGTTTTTTTCCCCAAAAGGATAGAATCTTCCCATGAAAGAAGCAAAATTGATGGCATCAAGGATTAGAATTGATCTTACATCAGTTCTTGAGGTTTTGTGTCTACATCTTCCAAAAGTACCTGAAGAGAACCTATGCCAAAAACTCCTCAGAGAAAAAAAATAATTTGGCAGTACTGTCTGGCGGATGGACTTTTTCCTTTTGCTAAGCAATTCTTCTGTTTCAGAGCCCTTCAGCTGGTTGAACTGCAGCCTCTCTTAAGATTGGATGAGAGGGCATAAATACTCTCCAGCACTTGCAACAGGGCTCTGAGCCCTGGAGAGAGTTTATTTCCACTAACTGTCTGCTAAAAGCCTCTCTCCTGTCAAAACACAACAGATGAATTCACAGATTCCAGATTTACATTCCCTCACATTTGTGAGCAGGTGATCAACTGCAACCGTCCTGCAAAAGGCTAAATGATGACCACTAGGGCAGCCAGCTCCTGAGCTAAGTATCCTTGAACTCTCTCCTGTTGCAGCTTTCTCTTTTCATGTCAGTAATCAAGTGGGCTGAGTAAGAGGATTTGTGACAGCAGAACCAGTTTCTGTGAACCCATAGCAGCCTCCTATCCCTTCATGTCCCATGGATCAGTGGTAGCTGTTTGCCTTTCTTCTTCCTAGAAGCCTGGAAGATGGGGCAGAACAGTTCTTGCTCCTAAGGTTGAAGACAGTCTCCTATGTGGGGATTTCTTTAGCCAAGGAGAGAGCAATGGATGGATGCTGCTGGAAGTGGTGGTGATGTTAAAGGGTCTGTATTGTAACAGGATTTTTTTTTTAATAAAAAGAAACATTTTGTGAAGAAATATAGGCTCACAGTGGAAATGTGAAACATTTCATTAAACTCTCAGAGTACAAACCCACAAAATAGTAATTTATTTTTTACTTGGTTGAAAAGTTAAGATTTCTCATATAAAATAAAATTTTAAAACATACCAGTTAGAATCTCTGTTTAGAATTTCAGTAAAAAACTGCTCTTTTCCTTCAAATGATGGAGAAAACCTACAACTTTTAGCTCATGCAAATCTAACAGGTTGTATGTTGATCTGACTAACCTTCTGAGGTTTTCCTTTTCACAGTACACCTCCTTTATGTCTCTTCATAAGTGAGAAGGGAGAACTTCTCATTAACCATTCTTACATTTAAAAGCATGTTATAAACTTAGTAATGCCAAAATTGTCCTTCTGAAAGTTATGTTTTTCTTAAATCACTCTTTAGATTTAATGTTCCTTTCATTCTCCCTCCTTAGGAGTGCATTCAATGTTCTAAATGACTGGAAAGAAGAAAATCATTTTTTCAGTGAGAAAAGTGTGTGCATTCTTCTCTTCCCCTGAATAGCAAAAACACAGCAGTATCTCAAAGTGCCAAGTCCTGCACTTGAGTCACAACAGCCCCAAGCAGAGCAACAGCCTGGGGGCAGGGAGGCTGGAAAGCTGCCTGGAGGAAATGGATCTGGTGGTGCTGGTTGACAGCAGCTGAACAGGAGCCAGGGTGTGCCCATGTGGCTGGGAAGGCCAATGGCATCCTGGCCTGGGTCAGCAACAGAGTGGCCAGCAGGACCAGGGCAGTGACTGTCCCCCTGTACTCGGCACTGGTGAGGCCACACCTCAAAGCCTGTGTTCAGTTCTGGGCCTTTCACTGCAAGAAAGACACTGAGGTGCTGGAGAGTGTCCAGAGAAGGGTGACAGAGCTGGGGAAGGGTCTGAAGCACAGGTCTTATGGGTAGCAGCTGAAGAAGGCTCAAGGAAGACCTTGTCACTCTCTACAATGACCCGTAAGGAGGGTGTAGCCAGGTGGGAATCAGCCTCTTCTCCAGGTAACAAGTGACAGAATGAGAGGAAATTTCCTCAGGCTGTGCCAGAGGAGGTTTAGATTGGATATCAAGAATTTTTTGTTTGTTTGGTTGTGGTTTTTTTTGGGTTTTTTTTGGTTTTTTTGTGGAAAGGTTTGTAAATTATTGGAACAGGCTATCCAGGGAACTGATGGAGTCACCATCCTTGGAACTGTTCAAAGAACATGCGGGTATCACACCTGAGAACATAATTTAATGATGAGCATGGTGGTAATGCTAGGTAATGCTTGATGGTTGGACTTGATGATCTCAAAGTTCTTTTCCAGCTTTAATGATTTGATGATCTTCCAAGAGTTGCTCTTGCTTTTTCCCTTGGTGAAGTTCCTTCATACTTCAGGCTTTTACCCCCATTCTGCCAAACCAAGACAGAAACCAGGAGAGATCCTGCCATTCATGGTTCTATTGGCTATAATATCTGCTTGGGCTTTTCTTGCTTGGTGAGGCTCCTGGGTACTTCAGACTTTTTGTTTGTTTTTGGTTTTTTTTTGTTTGTTGTTGTTGTTGTTCCTTCTACCAGAAGGGCAACTTAGAAACATTAGCTTTCAGGCAAAAATCTTTGGCTAATAACTTGGGTAGGTTGATTTTTGCCTGCAAAAGTCCACTTGCAAGGGGGTTAATTCAGGTGTGGTACACACATTTTCATCACCCCTTTCCATAAAAATTAAATGACTTTTACAGCCACACATATTGAATCACATTTTGAAAGAACTTGTGGTAGAAGGTTTATTTTATTGGGTTTTTGTTAAAATTCTTCCATAGAACATCAGCCATGGACAAACGAGGTGCCTGATCACTGCTTATTAGAAATGCAAAAGATTAGATAATGGGGTATCTGGAGAGGAAGAAAGTAGCTTAATGCAATTATTTTAATTCTTTCAATTTTTTCACCCCCACTTTTTATTGAATAGTTCCTGACTACAGGAAATGAAATTCTTATCTGGAAATTAGCTTTCTACAACACAGATTTCCATACATCACTGGATATGTTGACTTATTTTGCATTTATATCAGGAAAATATCTGTGCTGTTCTGCCTCTGGAGCAAAATAGTCCTTCTGGATGCTGTATGAAGAGCAGCCCATGACCAGAAAGAGGATTTTTTTCATCTGAAATGATCTTATCTGAAGGCCAGGGTTTTCTCAGATACTGAACTCCATTTGTGAGTCTGATTTGAGGAATCCAGTTAGAGGTAAAGATGTTCCCTTAGCTTTCATTCAGGTGTTTCATTTTAACCATCATGGCAATTAATTTGTGTTCATCATGCAACCAACATCCCCCTGAATTCAGAGTGCTCCAGGCAAACAAAAGATGCTGTCAAGGTCAGTGTAATTTTACCATGTGGCAATAGTAGGCAAAGGTAAATTGCTTTCTCCTATTTCAATCTAAATGCTAAGTGCTCCAAGCACTAAAAATTTATGTGTACTCTTCTGCTGAAGGGGTGCCAACCAGGATAGCAGGCATGTTGCACTTAGCCAAGAAGCTAAGGGCTTTAGCAGTGACCCAGGAAAGGAGCTGGTGTTATGTGCTCCCCACAGTGGGTCTGAATCGGTACTGCTCTAACTGTTCAACCCTCCTGTGAGCACTGAATTCAGCAACAAGTCTAAAAAAGCACTCAGTGTTTATATTTCTCATGGTGAGAAGAGCCACAACTGTCTGGAATCAGTCTCTGTTAAATATCTTTGGATCATTGATATCCTTTCTCTATCAAGTACCTAGAGGGAAATGTTAGATATTCCATTTACTCAACTTCTAACACTGAAAGCTGCTGGCAGGGCTGGCAGCTTTGTTTGAGCCGTGGTACAGACTAGAACATTCTGACATCCCCCCATTTGAGCTAATTGATTTTTTTAAAAGTCAGTGCACACATGTAATGCAGTACAAGCCAATAAAAAATACCAATTTCATCAGCAGAATTAAGCACAGAACATAATAAGAATTTAGAAGAGGTTAATGAAACCAGGAACCATGAGAGATAGATACCTAGATACAACATCTATGGACACATGAATCTGCATACAGCTAAACACAATTAAGGGGAAAATCAAGTCAAGGTGTACAAGTGGGAGGTGGGCTCCTTCACTGGGAGAAGCTGCTGCAACAAGGGGAAACTGGAAGATGCAGTGGTCTTACATGGGATTTCCAGCCAGAAGCTGTAAATATCCCTTCATGGGCACAGCAAAGGTGTACCACAGCCTCAGAACACCAAACTTGTACATATTCCTAATCACATATGAAAATACATCAAGCCATGCAAAATTCTGCTTCTATGGTACAAGATCCATGTTAAAACTGAACATATCTGCTTTTGAATAATGAACATGGGACACTGGTGCTATTTCCTCACTTCCAGGATTCTTAGCTTCTGTGTCCCAAGCAGCCATGTCCCCTGGCAGTGCTGTTGTATTTTTCATTATGATATTCTCTACATGCAGTTTTTACAAAAAAATTTATCACTTTGTCCCTGAGGCTTTGGTTCTTCCCACGCTTTTATTTGCTGAATCTTTTTCTAAAACTGGTCTAAGCTTTCTATTCCTCTGTTCAGTTTTTTGTTCCTTCCTCCATCTGCTGTGCTTCTTTTTAATAAGAATTGGGTTTTGTTTCTGTGACCCTTTCTACACCATTTGACCCAAGTGTCTCACAGACTTTTGATAAATCTAGTTTCACAACATGTAGAGATATTTCTCCTATTTGAATCACAGAATGGTTTGGTTCAGAAGGAACCTTAATGGTTCCAGCAAAGGACAGTGACACTTTCCACAGACCAAGTTGTTCTAAGCCCCATCCAACCTGACCTTGGACGCATCCAGGGATGGGGCATCCACAACTTCTCTGGGCAACCTGTTCCAGTGCCTCAGCAGCCTCACTGTAGGGAATTTCTTCCTCATATCTAATCTCTTAATCTCCTGATCTAATCTCCTAATATCCACTCTCAGTTTTAAGCCATTCCCCCTTGTCCTTTCACTACAGACCCTTGTAAAAAGTCCCTCT
>VZUA01089850.1:51753-63903 GCA_013401035.1 Horornis vulcanius
GAAGATGATGGGATTCACGGGTGCTTGGGGCAGACCTAAAGGAGTCTTGGGTGTGTAGAAAAGCCTCCCCAAGGGCAGCTGGGAGGAGGCAGATTAACTATCTCTGGCCTTTGGGACAGATGCTGTAAGGCAAATGGGAGTAAGGGAACAGAGTATCTTTTAGACTCTTTAACCAGGAATTCTTCTGGAATAGAGACAGACATTTTTGAAGGGGAAATCCATCTCTATCAATGTCCTTTATCTTTCTGCACCCACTCCAAACACAACAGACTGTGGCCTTATCCTTACTAGAAGGACAAGGTATGCTGTAATTAGGTTCAGTCACAACTGAATACAGTAAGCCCTAAATTGAAATAGAAGTAATTGCAGTTATTAGAGAAATCCCACTAAAACCTTTTTTGTCTTGAATAAGATTTAAATCTATATCTTCCAGTCTTAAATGGAGAACTATACAAATATGTGTGGGTCACAAGGGCCTAGTTAATACAGTGATTACACCAGGGACCTTGAACATGTTCTCTACAAACAGGATGGGGAGTAACAGTTTTCACTGTTATGCACTGTGAGTGCAGCCTTTCCACATGTAAAAGACGGAATCAATGGGACATTTTGTTTGATAAACAGTGCAACAACATTGCAATATTTAAGTTATTGGTTACCATGTGTTGTAGGAGTAAAAGTCGTGACCACTACTGATGTGTGAAGACAACAGCATATGTCATTATTTTGCCTTTTGTGTAAAGAAAAAAAAGAAGCAATTGTTCAGCATAATTGTTGCATTTGGTTGTGATTTCTATGCCTGTCAGATAACAGTTAGCAGGACTATTAAAGTGCATTAGCTCTCTGCTGGTGTTTAATGACAAACAGACATGGTCCATATTCATCAAGCAATTATTTATACCACGACCTTTTATAGAGCTGTGAATTACCCTTAAGACTTTTGCAGTGAGTGATATTTCTAATAAACTGTTAATTTTGCTCCATAAGTTGTTCATATTTTTAAGCTGGGAAACTAAAAACTGTGAAATTAAACCCACAGTGGAAGCTGTGAAAATGGGATCTATGAGACTAGGACACAATTTCAGGTCACTCTAATGTAATAAAAGTGCATCATGACAGCAGAAATTAAGGAGAGCTGCAGATATTAATATCTCACAATAGACTTTTATGAGAATAAATGGAAGTGACCTGCCAAGGTAAAAATGTACACAGATTTCTTCAATGCTGCCACTGGGACAGGCTCAGAAATGGCATCTGCATCAGACTTACCCTCAGATCTTCAGCTGCATCAACTCCGTGAGACACCTTCATCCCTCATGGCAGCTCTGTCAGCTCCTTGCCATCAGGATGGGGCTGACACACACTCTCAAGCTCCCTTGTGCAAGCAACACAATTTTCTGAAATACAAAACGTAGAAGGAAATTTTTGGGTTCAGGCCACACACTTCTCAGTAAGGCCAAATGGTTTCTGATGTCAGAGGAGGTGCTGTCTCAGAGAGGAGCACGTGCTCCAGATGCACCTGGCTCCTGTCACAACATTCATGTACTAAATCAGAAACTTGCTTAGGCTTTGTTCAGTTCTGCCAGTTCTAAAATTTATACTGATTTTACAGGTATTTCACAAACTAATGTTGCAGACGGGCATCTGGAGAGCTTATCATGAGGGTGTTTGAGCTTAATTTCCCACATTAAGATGCCTAAATGGTTTAAGGAGAAAAAATCCAGTCCTAAATGACATTGAGTAGCTTTTCCTCATTTTCAGAACGGATGGAGGCTCTGCAGACTCTGGCCACCAGACTGCAGAGTCATCCCCTTCCACCTGGCTTTGCCCAGGATCCTCCCAAGAGCACCACCAACATCCTTCCAACTACGGATTGCCATGAAGTGCCATTGATGTCCAAACCCCAGGAGCAGGGTGGATCAAGCCAGGTGCTGTTGAGATTCAAATGGCCTCTGGCTTCTAAAGCTGGAGCCACAGAGAAGAATCATACGATCACTGAGGTTGGAAAAGATCTCCAAGATAATCAAGTCCAACCTCCAACAATACACTACCATGCTTACTAAACCACATTGCCAAGTGCCACTATTTTTTGAACATTTTCAGGGATGGTGATTCCATGATGGATACTGAAACTGACCATTGTATCATGATGGGTGATTCTCTTAAACATATTTCTTCCTAAATACAATCTCCTGCTAGTAGATGGTTGGGTAGCATGTAAATATAATCAGAAATTTAGCACTTATTATTTGGCCAAATGGATCTACTAACAAATTCCTACCTTCTTCTAATAGGAACCAAACCCAGAAGAATAAGACAACATTTCTCCAGGATTACCATCTTTATTGCTACCTTCCAGCACAAAGCAATTTTTCAGGAACAAGGAACAACTTCCAAAAATAGAGTTCAGAATAGAAACACTGATTTTACAGTTTTGAACAAGAACCTTATCATTCGCATTTCTCATGAATGTTTTATAGCTCGACAATTTTCTGTTCCTCAGCAATGTACACCACCAGAAATCTTACCTCATTATGTGCTTTCTAAACGGATTTTCCTCTTCTTCTCTGTGCAGTATTGCCTCATAGCATGTAACTGATTTAGCAAAATACTTCAAGAATTGATGCCATGCATTAAAATGTAGGTTATATTCACTCAGGAAAAACTCATTTCTCTTGTGACCTGTCACCTTGTGGCCATCCAAATTCCAGACTAAGAATCTTCAACATTTCAATGGTACAAGGCCACTGGAGCTGCCTGGGTGTTGAGCTGAAATAACAAATTAATTTTGAAGCCTACAACTCCTTTTGGCAATGCCCTTTGACCCCCAAAATATACATCAAAAAGTGGGGCTCTTATTTTACCTTGCCTGTTGCCATCTAACACCCTGGGAAAGGATGGAAGATCATGCTTCACCCTGTACAGAAAGTGCCGTATCAGCCAAAGCCTAAGCACATTTTATGTATATGCATAAAGCAGCAATCAGGGAGAAAGGCAACTGAAGCAAAGCACCTATTCCAACCTCTCTAGCTCACATAATCATTTCAAATGGCATTTATTGTCGAGAAGATGCTGGCAGAGTTAGCACTGACTGTTTCATTGCTACCAATATGCAACTCTGAAAATAATGATTTGGAAATGCAGTGTGTTCTTTTTTTTAACAATGCACCCACCAGGAAAAAAATTAGAGTAGCACAATAAAAACTGCAAAACCAGGCTGTTATGTTTTCTAGCTTACCACAGAGAAAAGTAAAAATCATCTTTTTTTTTTTTTTTTAGAAAACTGCTTTTTGTACAATCTTGCAGTATCTCACAATCTAATTTTTTTCCAAATCCCATCTCCCAAGAAAGGACCAATAAGAACTTAAAGAGACCACAGTACAGATCATATTTCTGTCATGAAGAAAAATTCTAATATGTTTTCAAGGCTGTGGTGATTCTAGTTTCTGGAAAGAAATGGAACAATTACAGTACATGGTGTTTTGGTGGTGGGTAACTGGAAAAGATTGATACTTCTGCCTTACATTTAACACAGTGGTATATACTCCACTTGCTTAAGAACACTAATACTGCTGAATGCAATTGGTTTGTTATCACTTCTTGAAATATGGGATTAAATGACAAAGAGGGAAAAGATTTCTCACTTTGAAACACCTCAGGTGGATGAGGAAGTATCAGCAATATTTTGTAAGTTCAGGTGCTGATATTATTTCTGTGTAATAGAGCCTTCAAAGCCTTCCTGGTGGCATTTTTCAGACTGTTGACAGTATAGATATTTGTTGACACAAATGCGAAAGTCCATCTCCTTAGAGTGATGTGACTTTCCAGGAATGCTTCTTAATTTTTTAGGAAATTGCCATGTAATTTTTATACCAATTAATCAGTTACTAGGTAAGATGTAGCTGATTTAGCAGAACACTGTTGATAGCCTCTTCCAGATAATTTAGCAGTTAACAAGACTTAAAGTCATCTGGAGTGGCTTGGTATATAGGTGCTCACTTTGGTTTTCCACAGCCTTTAGTGCTGGCTAAGAGGCCAATGTGCAACAAAGACCTGCATAGCTGGCCCATGGGAGAGAGGCACCAGTGTTCTCTTAGTAATCTCAGGAGCAGGTAAGGAGGATATGAGTCATAAACAATTGATTTCTTTTGAAAGGGATTTCCATAGGTCATTGGATTAACCCTCCACTTGAAGCAAGAATATCTTAGATGAGACTGCTCAAAACTTTGTCCAGTCATGCTCTGAATATCTCCAGGAGGGGAGATTTCACAGTCTCTTTGGGTAGCTTGTTCCAGAGTTCAGCTATCTTCATGAGAAAATGTTTTCCCAAAGGAAATATTTATTTCTGCAACCATGTGTCCCTGTCCTCCTGTTCTATCCCTGTGAACTTTGGAGAAGACTAAGACCAGAGTTCAAAAAAGACAGAAGTGATAAACCACCTTGAAATAAAGATTATTTCTGATAAGATGCCTAGATAGGTAAATGGTCTTAGGGCCAAGAGATAAAAATTTTGAGGGCCAAAGATAATGTAAATTCTGAGCTGAGCCAGTAAAAAGATTCATGGTTCCATTAGGCATTACTACCCCTTTTTCTGTTCTGGCATTAAAAATAACCACTGTCATAAAACTTCATTCTTTTCTCTGAGGTGCAAGAAGCTGAGTTTTATTGTAGTCAAGGCCTGTACAGAGTTCCCTTTCTGCCAAACCAGGCTCATCTGAGAGAAATTGCTGAGACTAAATAGAGCAGATGATGGATTGATTTCAGGGCAGGAGAGAGAGAAAGACTAATTCAGCCAGCCTCTGGCAATGGGGACTAAAATCCAGCTCTGTGAAATGGTGGAGCATCTTTCTGAATGGAAGTGAAGGTACTTCTCTCAAGGGGAATGCATAAGGTGAAAATTCATATTTCTCTTTGGGGTGCCAGCAAATGAGGATGATTAGATAGAAGTCTTCCTTAGGTTGTCCCTCTCCTGGACATTGCTCTGTTTGCCAGCATAGATTGAAACTGAGGATGTATCTACAGTGTTTCACAGTATTTCACAGTATTTCACAGAATCAGTCAGGCTTGGAAAGGGGCTCCGAGATCATCAAGTCCAACCTTTGACCAAACACCATCTCCTCAACTAGACCTTTGCAATAAATGCCACATCCAAGTCATTTCTTGAACACTTCCAGGGATGGTGACTCCACCACCTCCTTGGGCAGTCCATTCCAGTGTTTAACAATTCTTTCTGTGAAGGAATTCTTCCTGATGTCCAAACTGCCTCTCCTCTGGCACTGCTTGAGGCCATGTCCTGTCACTGGTTGTCTGGAGAACAGGCTGATCCCCAGCCTCCTGTAGCAGGGACGATAAGGTCACTCTGGCCTCCTTTTCTCCAGGCTGAACACCCACAGCAACCTGAGTTGCTTGTTATTTGACTGCCCCTCTAGACTCTTCACCACAACACACCCATGTGTGACTCTGAATTTGTCTTGGTGCTTGGAAAGATGTCAAGAAACCCATCAATGCCTTCAAACTCGCCTGTTTTGTGCATGTCCACTCTTCCAGGTGTTATGACTATGGTGTGGTGATTGGCTCATGCAAATGAGGAAGAGTCATTGAGTATGGTGGGGGGAAGTTCTGTTGGGGTTTGTAGTTCTTTTGACAAGCACTCCTGTTGTTCCAGGCTGGTTTTGAACCCTTTTCTGTTCTCCCTTCAGTCCTCCCCTCCCCTTTAGTGGTTGCTGCCGGGCAGCTCTGGCTGACAGGGCTGTAAAACAGGCCCGGGAGGGTGGGTACTGCCCCTTGTGAGAGGCGGCAGGGAGTGGGGGACACCTCTGGGAGGCCTGGCAGGGCAACATGGCCCCACCAATCAGGATACGAGAAGGGCTCCACCAATGAAAGGCATGGAAGGACTGATTGACAGGCCTTGGGCAGGGCCAAGTGGCCATCTATTGGAAAAGCCATGGGCTGTGGGAGGGGCCAGAAGGACAAATAAAGGCTGCTCATGAATATTAATGAGGCTGGTGCCATCTCAGCTATAAAAGGCAGAGACACCATTTTGTGAGCTGAGCCTCTGGCGGGCAGAAGGAGTCCCGTTCACCTCCCAGCACTGTTCCCCTGCCTTTGCTTTGTAATATTAATGGGTTCTAATTAAAGTTTATTTACTCATTCCCACCCGCCCGGGTTTTGAGTCGTTTATAACGCAGGCCTGAGTAGGATTGCCCCATCAGTGCCAGCCATGAAACCTGACACGGAGTCTCCTGCCGAGCAAGAGAGGTGCTCAAGGTCCTGGGAGCAGAAACAGAACCTGCAGGAAACCTAGCAGAAGGTTTTGGGTAGGGAACCTTATGCATGCTCTGTCATAGCTAGCGTCAGGGGGAACAAGACTGATCAGTGTGGCCTTGATTGTGATCAGATGCACTAACACAAATTTGGTGGCACTGTTAAGAGAAAAATCCATTCCCTAGAGGCATCCAAATATTTGGTGTCATATGAAGATTAATAGCTGTAATTGCCAGGAACAAAGACCACATAAAAATAAGTAAACATAACTGTGGTCTCTTTCATGGAGACTTCCTATCTCCCACTGTTATCTATAGCTGTGGGAAGAAAACAGGCTGCACTACAGGATCGTGGATAGCTCTAGGTCTCTGTCCTGACTTTAAAGTTAGTTCTGGCTTTCATCAGAGGCTGAGCATTTCCATAGCAAGTACTGAAAGACATCCAATAACCTCTGACTTCTGTAGCCCCATGATGAGTTCTTTGAAGTGATTTGGCTATTATAAGACATCTTGAAAGAAATTCTGGCCATCAGTGCTTTAGATTTTTTAAAAGAATTTAACCCTTAAAACTGGCTGAGCTGTGAAGTTACTCTCATAAAGGCCATTGCAAAAAGAAATCGTGTCCTTGAAGGCTGCAGAATCCTAAGAACATTCTACTGACAATAGAATCAGAATTGTAGCAGAATAAAATACTGGAAAAAACCCTTTTATTCTACGTAAATCTCTAAGAACGGAGACGCCCATATCTCTGCACATATTAGACAGTATCAGGCATACTCTCCTTTATGTACTCACAAACAGATCAGGAGAGGTAGGTATGGAGCCAGCTTTATAGATAGTGTGAGAACAACTGAAAAATAATCTGGCCTTTAATGATTGTTACTGAAGGAATATATATCTCCCAACAGGAATATTGCTCCGGTTTATCTCTTAAAAATGGAGCTGCTTAAGCCAATGCTGGAAATACCTTTCTTTTGAGGTATTTTTCTCTGTGGAAATTGTCAGTGAATAGTCTGGTTGCTTACAAATTTCTTCCTGGTTAGAAGTATTTGAATTAGTTACAAAACCTTTGCTGTCAGGATCGATTCTTGTAGCCAGATTCAGCTTCTGGACTTAACTGGGAGATCCTTCATCCAGTGCATAGTTGTGTGTGCAAGACTCAAGGGGCTGTGGCTTTTTTTGGAGTGACCAAGGCCACCTGAATTTTAAGAAGGCCAGCCTCTGAGCACTGACCACCTGCTTGATGGCAGAAATATCCCTGACAGATTGGAACCCAAAGTTTTGTTTGTCCTGAAGTCTTCTCTCCACAAAACAAGGTGGGCCATTTACAGGAGCCGTTTGATCAGCTGTAATTGCTGACCAGGCAGAGCTCCATATAAGAGATAACAAGTGCTCAGTATTCATCAGACATCATCAGCAGCACAGCTTGAGAAATGACAGGTTTTACATAATATACGAAGTTGCAAAAATTACACGTGCATTTTAAATCCTGTCGAGAAAATTAGCATTTCTGTTGACTGGATATTTTTCAAGAAGAAAATGTGATGGTCCTGTGACTGAGCACCAGGTAAAACATTTCATAAAATCCTAAATGTACTGTGCATTGCTGGCTCTGTGCCCATAAAGGAAGAAGAGACAAAGCAGTCAGAGCAGAATTATAGAATTTATAGATGTACTAATTTTGTATGAAGGGTTGCTATATTAAATATACAGAATTTGAGCAATCTGGTCTAGTGTGTGGCATCCCTTCCCATGGCAGGGGGTGTAGGAACTAGATGAGATCTGTAAGAACCTTTCCAACCCAAACCATTCCAGGATTCTGTGATTTCAAAAATGAGACCTGGAAGAAAAGAAGTAGTACTACATCTATAAATTTATATATAAATGTCATGGCTTAAGTAGAGAATCATATAATCAATACAGAATGACCTGAGGTGCTCAGATGTGCCTCGGAAATGTCAACTCTCACAAAAACTCTGTGATACAGAGAAAAACACCCTCATCTCCCTTTTATGGGAGGGCAATTGAAGTTTCCAAAGTTTCAGAGGCCAGCAATCACTTTCCTGATCATCAGATCTTTGATCACCATGTGACCAATGAAGATAGGGGCAGCTCCAAAATAAGAGTTGGTCTTTAAGTGAGAAGGGCTTTCAGTGATGATACTCTGTATTGGAGCAATTAATTTAGGTTCTTAATTACACCTTGTGAGTCTCAACCTGAAAAGCTTTTCAAAGTGATAGGAGTGTGGTGGTCTTACAAACAGGAAAACACTTTTTCCAATCTCTAATAGTTTTGGGTTTTTTTTTTCCACAAAAAGCAGCTTTCTTTAATTTTTTTCCTTTTTTTTTTTTTCTGATTAACCATCACTTTATCCCAATATATTGCCTTCAAGACCTGATAAAAAAGAACGTCTCATTTTTCTGGTATGAACTAACAATGTACAAGCACTGATTTCAGTGGACTGATTTCAGCTATTATAGAGGAACAGCATTTCACTCTTTTTGTTCTTCACAAATCTTNATGTTCCTTATCATAGAACAATTCAGTCTGGAAAGGACAAGGAAAGGTAATGCTTCTCAAAGGCTTTTCCTTGCATAGCTCTTTGGAAAGGGATCCTGTAACGACAGTGGAAGGGCTTACCCCAGTGTCCCTTTAGATGCAGTATGATTCACTCAGTAGTGCAGGTACTCAGCAAAGGGCCAAGGAATTGCCTTGGAACAATTTAGTTCCCTTTCTTCTTCTATTAGGTGTAATTGTAGTGGGAGTAAAGAATAAGGAACCTCGGGTTTTGCCTAAACCATTTTTCAGAGCATAGGCTTTAAACTTAACAAAAAAAAAAAAACCAAAAAACCCTGTAACAAGCAGGTAAAATAGAATTGGAGTTACCTTACTCTCTTCAATAATGAAGGGGCTCAGCCTGGGCATAAAATTGCTGCACTGCCCTGTCCTCCCTTTTACAAAACCCAGCCTTGTCACTGTTTGCATGAGAGTGGTTTATTTCACTTTTTATTCCAAGTTTTTAAAACACATTTTCCCTACAAAGTACCAAGGACTCTGCATTAGGAACTAAAGCTCCCAGAAGACAAGAAGATCACAAACAAAGCAATACCTCCACAAATACATCTAATTCCTGTAAAAGACAAGGGATTTGATATGTTTTGTGGGTTAAGAAACAAACAAACATTCATAATCTGTGTAAATCATCCCACTTTCTAATGGCTTGATACAAAATTCACAGGCATCGGTGAAGCCTTTTCACCAGATTAGTCTAACTTGGAAATCAAGGCTGTTACTATTCCTAAAATAATAGGAATAATTTGAAATAACTAAAATGAGTAATCTAAAATTATTTTTAATAATTTGGAAATCATTAGAAAAATTAGGCATAATATAAATATTCCAATTACTACATTTTCATAGGAATAGTCTAATTATTCCTAATATAATAGACCTCCTAAATCATATATTTGTGTATATATATATCTCCCTAAATAAGGTGGTGTTTAGAATCATTAATTAAAGCCAAATGTAACCAGCTCTAAACCTCTTTAAATCCTTCTCAGCTGTAGGAATTTTTCCTCAGTGGTGCAAATTATGTCCTGTTCTGGGGTAATTTTGTGGTTCACCAGCTCATTTTATTTAGGCAATTCAACAGCCATCAAAAGCAGCAATATCTGAATGAAGCCCATAATCCTCAAGTAAAAAGCAACACATGCCATTTTCAACCTCTTTAGCCATCTGGTCTCTCATCACCAGATTATTTTTAATATTCACAGACCACAGTCATAAAAACTGCTTGGGGAATAGAGCAAAAGATAATTAATTATCGTGACCTGAACTACTTTTTTTTTTCTACATGGAGGACACTGATTGTTTAATTAACACTTTGCTTGATTGTTCTGAAAGGCTGGAGAGATTATTATCTGGAGTGAATTACCAGTATTTCATAAAGCACTACATACTCCAATCAGAAATGTTTACAAATTGATGATCTTGGTCTGGTGTAAAAGTTTGTTACTCCTAATTAGATGTCTCTTGAAAAAGAATGCCAGAACAAAGCCTAGGATGATAATGACACAGTAGGTACTCACAAGGATCGACATAATTGCCTCTCTAAAGCTGGAATAATGGAGCAATGTGCCATTTTCTGCTCCTCTGCACCCAGCACGCACAGGGAAATGCTCCATCAGATGTCTAGTCGGGAGCAAGGCATGATCACCTGCACACGTGTGTGTGCTGCAGAACATCAGGTCTGCACCAGAAACATCACGGGGCTGCAGAAACTGCAGGTCATGGGTGCAGTGTTATTCTGAGAGGTCCCTGGGGGAAAAGTCCAAGGCTGGACCTGAGCCAGAAGTGGTTGCCATGGATGAAGCAGTGGTCACAGTGAGGGCAAGGAAAGGAAGGGGAGGATGCAGTAGCTCAGGGAAAAGCCATGGCACAGAGGCTGGAGAGGGCTTTCCTAAGTACCTCTGGTCGGCATGTTGAACTTAACCAAGATCTCATCTGTAGTGCCTCAGCTGGTTTCAAGAGAGGCCCTGTGCACTGTGATCATCCCCCTTTGCCAGAGTTCCCCAGAGCTACAAAGCAGCAGGCAGTGGCTCTACTCACAGCAAGCCCTGTGAACCCAGGGAGAGTTTCCTTCTGTTCCAGACGCTTCTGTCTCCTGGAGAGTTCCAGTTTCTCCTTCAGACCTTTCTCTCACCTGGTCCTCCAGGCCATTGGGCCAGGGAGGTGAACTGCCCCTTTCAGAGGGTGCATGCTGCACAGACAGCACCCTCCATCCTTGGAGCATTCACTGAGTCCTTGCTGGATGGGAACAGGGCACACCTGGCAGTGCTGCACAACTCTGTGGGTCTGTCAGAAGGCAAGGGCCACAACTGGAGCGTGTGATCTTCAGAGGGGCAGATGAAAGCAGAGGGGATAAGCCATAGCAGTCAGTGGAAGCCAAGATCAGGGAAGGCATCCAACCCATGGGATGTGCTCCAGCAGCCTGTGCTGAGCTGCTTGTAAGGTGTATGGGTTCAGATCATCGTGGGGAGCATTGCTACCATGGACACATGTACCTCCCAGCCAAGAGCAGACTGCCTGCAGGTTTGCATCCAAGTAAGGTCCTAGGAATTTGGTGACAAAGTCTGTACAGAGGTGCTGACTGTCCCTGATAGCCATCACATCCACACCATTGGTCCCTGATGTTGCCACCTGCTCCTCTCCTGTGCTCCTGGAGCTCAGCAGCCCTCTCGCTCCCAGCAGACACTGCACACAGCCCCTCCATTTGCCCAGGCTCCGCCACACCTCAGGCTCTGCCTTGCTCTTTAGAGAGAGATGGGGAGAAGGCTGTCATCACTGGTCTCTTTAAAAATACTGTTGGTAATTTGGGGGTTGAGAGGAGCCTGCAGGAGGCAAATCTCAAGTCAGATGGGTTTCTTAATGAACTCTTCTGTGGCTTTAGTACGACACTTCTGGGAAGAGCTGATTAGACATAGTAACTCAATTTCAAATACTAAGATTAGACAATGATCTAAAGATAGCTATAGTTACATGGCTCTGTGGCATATCAAAGTTAAGTAAGGCAGAAAGGATATTTTTGTTAAAAATCAATATTATGACAAAGTGGTTAACCATGAAGAGACTGACAAAAAGCTGTACAGCCCTAGGATGCAGTGAAGGGGTTGGTTAATCTGATTCCCTTCAGGGAGAAGGGAACAAAGTGATTAAATGGTCTTTGAAAATATTAAGATCTATGGTCTGACTTTCTAGAATAATGTGATTAATAGTGTTTCCTACTTATTATGAATATCCTCTTTGCCTCACCACCCCCCTCAAAAAAACCCCAACTCCAGATACATAATTATTTAAACCTGAAACATACAAAAAGGGAAGGGAA